>CAUYPK010109946.1:0-38966 GCA_963574355.1 Loris lydekkerianus | reverse complement strand
AAGCTAGGGAAAGCATGGATAGTATGCTTCCATTTTTGCAGATAAAATTTGTTTTTAAATATATGATTGTAAATTCATAAATATATGGAAGGATAAGGCATAAATTGTAATAGTGGCTCATCTGAAAGGAGACACAGGTGGTTGGATGTCAGAGATCGATGGAGGCATTCTTCTCACTGTGTACCCTTTGATACTTTTTAAATTTTTTACCTTGCATGTGTACTATTAGTAAATTTCTTTTGATTACTAAACAATCAAATAAAACCAATATGGTAGAGATACAGGGTGTCCATAAAGTTCATATGCAATTTAAATTTAAAATAAGACAACTATTTTAAATTGCACACAAACTTTATGGACACCTTATATATGTGACATAGTGAGACTCTGTCTCAATTGAAGAAAAATGTGAAAAAAGTTATGGGAAAGGAATAGTGATGGGGCTTTCACTTTTTATTCTGTATATCTGTGTATTATTTAAAGGCTTTCTAATGACTGATTGCTTAGGAATTAATACCAATTTGAAAATGAGATAGCTGATATGTACTAATCAGAAATGATCTCTTATTTACAGTGTGAGGTAAAAAAGCAAGGAATAAATAACATCCATATTATCCAAAACATTTGTATGAGAAACTTGACAGGGAGATGCTCTCTGCGGGGGAATATGAGCAATTGACATCACTGGTTCCCACAGTAGAGGGGAAGTGAGCGGCGCAGGACTTCACCAGTGGGGAAATTTCACTAACATCATGTTCTACTTGGCATATTTCGTATTT
Source organism: Loris lydekkerianus (assembly GCA_963574355.1). Lineage (NCBI taxonomy): Eukaryota > Metazoa > Chordata > Mammalia > Primates > Lorisidae > Loris > Loris lydekkerianus. Next base: position 38,187 of record CAUYPK010109946.1, on the reverse strand, counting down.
TTGTACCATATGCGTGTACTACTTGGTCAAGTTTTTTAATCCTTATTGCAAATTTGACAAGAGAACTTCCTTAGTAGATTGGACCATGTCAAAAATAAGATTAAAAGAACTCAAGAAATTGGAAAGTCTTGTTTTCTTCAACACACAACCTCACATTCTCATCGTAGAACGTAGGTTCTCCTGGGAGCTGGGGCTCATGGGCACCCACGAAGGCACCCTTCAGAAGGCCAGGACACAGCTCGCTTCTGTTCTCTCTCCAGTCGTCATCCTGACGCCCAGCCCCACGGCCCTGCCCTGCGTAAAACAATATTGAGACTGGACTCAAGTCAAACTGCTGTGCTATTGGCTCTTGGCAAATTATTCTAATCACTTGAGAAGTATTTGTCAAGTGCCCACTCTGTGTGGGGAGTGCCAATTCCCACCCCCACTGTCTTTTAAATGTGTCCAGATCACAGACATTGAGGCCCATTTTTTTTAAAAATCAGATTACCGTATATACTCGAGTATAAGCCGAGTTTTTTTTCAGCACAAAATTTGTGCTGCGTTCGAGTTTTTCGGCACAAATTTTGTGCCGGAAAAAATTCGGCTTATACTCGAGTATATGCGGTAATACAATTCGATAGAATGTTTAACTCCACTTCCTTTGAACCACAGGTGGTAAGTAAAGTGTATGTTTTGTCAAAAGTTCCCTGGCTGTGGACAACATCGCAATTTTATGTATAAAGCTACAATTTGTCTAGCTGTCTAATGTGTTGCTTCCAAAATAACAGCTCTAAAATATCCCTAAATTGGCCAAAACTCCAGCCTAAACAATATAGCAACATCTCATCTCTCAAAAAATTAAAACAATTCGTTGCTCATGGTGGCCCGTGCCCGTAAGTCCCAGCTATTCAGGAGGCTGAGGCACTTGAGCCCAGGAGTTGGAGTTTACACTGAGCTGTGATGACACCACTGCACTCCAGCCAGAGCAACAAAGCAAGACCCTGTCTCAATAAATAAATAAATAAATAAATAAATAAATAAATAAATAAATAAAAGGCTAAAATTTTCAGGAGTTCCAGAAGAACATCCTTTCTGTCCCCACTGTGCCCACGGTGACCCAGGTCCTGCCCCGCCCCACGGGCCGCACTTCTACCAGCTCCTCCCTCCTCCCCACACAGGGAGCCACCGACAAACGGGGTGATTTATGGTTCACCCTAAACACCATGCCGGTTGCCAGAAGGTCTTCCCCTCTTGGCCACCAGTCTGGAGGCTGCAATCAAGGGCAGCCTAAGGCTCAGTGACCTTCTAATATTTTTTCTAACCACCCCACCAAGACATCTCTGTCTTCTGCTGGCCGATCCGTCTGCTATCATACTGACTTCTTCTTTGGCAATTCGTGGTGCCCCTCCTGCGAGAAGTGACTCTTCTGTTACAGTGATTTCCATCCCTCTGACATCTGCTAGTAGTAACTAGAACGAGAAGGATCTAGGGCTCATGACGGGATAAAAGAAGTGTGCTGGCAGGACAAGAGTCAGGTTTCAAACAGAAGTCATGTCCAGCCAGACAAAGAACAGGGGACGCAGGTCAGAGACCCCAGGGCCTTGTCACTGTCTTCCTGTCAATGGGAAAGGCCATAGAGACGAGAGGGAAAGGAGCAGGATGGGACAGCCTGTGCTGCCAGCTTCCGTCTCCAGCCTGCCAGACCAGACCCCTGAGCATAGGGTGGGCCTAGTGGCAGAAATGTCCGTGTTCCCCCTGCCCGACTTCAATGCACTCACAGTTCCCACAGCCAGAACTCCAGGCTCTTCCTTGGAGGACTGCTCTGGGCTTCTGGAACCTCTTCGCACAAAGAGCAGAGAGCCAAAGGGCCCGAGACTACTCCCTACTGTTTCATGTGTTGCTTCCAAAATAACAGCCCTAAAATATCCCTAAAATTGGCCAAAACTCCAGCCTAAGCAATATAGCAACACCTCATCTCAAAAAATCGGGCCAACAGGTGCTGGATACTTCTGAGTCATCCTCTACATTGCAGATCTCTTCGGCAAAATCAGCCTGAAGCTGCCCTCTGGGGGGATGACAGTGACGCCTCGCCCAGCTGGTGGCCTCTGCTTCCTTCCTGCCTCTCCTTCCTCCCTTACAGCTGCACACGAGCCCGTGTCAGGGGAACTTCACCTAAGACAGGTGAGGTGGGGGCAAGAGAAACCTGCCTGGCACATTGTGGAGGAGAACAATGTGGTTACTTTTTGTTTTTGTAAATTTCCTAAAATAGCCAAGTTCCTTTGTGCCTTGGGAGTGGTAGCAGGCTGGGAGATGCAAACTAACAGGATGGCTATTTGACTTCTGTGTACTTACAGTATATCTCATGGACGAAACTGGACCATTCACAGCCAAGGTCAAAGCCTAGGTAATAGGGTCCCTCACAACGTGTCAAGCACTATGCCCATTCTTCCTTTTCCTTCCTTCCTCGGAACAACCTGCATTTTATAGGTTAGGCAGCTGAGACTCTCCCCCACCATGTGCATGTTTGGCCATGAATCTGCCCCTCCTGTGACCACTGCAGCATCTTGAGGGTCATACTCGAAACTCCTCACTGATTGCTCTAAATGACACAACTCTTAAAATTACCAGAAAGTGGGTGGCACCTGTGGTTCAGTGGGTAGGGTGCCGGCCCCATATACCGAGGGTGGCAAGTTCAAACCCGGCCCCAGCCAAACTGCAACAAAAAAATAGCTGGGACAGCGACTGGGAAAGGGACACTACAGAAGTGAGGCCATGCCTGGCAGCCAAGCCAGAGGCAGTTGGGTTGCAATGAGGGCTTAAGAGACAGCCCACCAAGGAGGTGGCTGGGGCAATAGGAAGATTGAGTACATGCATACAGGTGGGTGAGCAAATGAGTATACTGAGGGTGAGGAGAACAGAGAAGGGGTTTACAAATATGGAAAGGAGGAAACTACAAAGGAATTGGAAATGTTGGATTCAAATTACCGTATCAATGTGAACTCATGGTCATGACCCATAGACAGAGACAGATACTGGTGCAGGAGTGGGCATGTCTGGGTGTGAACCAGATCTTGGGTTTCTGATTCCTAGTGGCTGATTCCTAGACCAGCATGATGGGCCTGGAACATCTTGTTTGTTGCATCAGGAAGTAAAAAAAAGCTGAAAGAATAATGAGGACATGGCAAGGACCCAGTTGGAAGGGGTTTCCACTGGTCAAATATAGATCACTTTGAGCACCAGAATAGTGGTAGAATGATTAAATAACCTATTAAGGCAGCACCCGTAGCTCAGTGGGTAGGACATTGCCCATGTACACTGGGGCTGGCAGGTTCAAACCCAGCCCGGGCCAGCTAAAATCAATAATAACAACTGCAACAAAAAAATAGCCGGGTGTTGTGGTGGACGCCTGTAGTCCCAGGTACTTGGGAGGCTGAGGCAAGAGAATCACTTAAGCTCAAGAGTTTGAGGTTGCTGTGAGCTGTGATGCCATAGCCCTCTACTGAGGGCAACATAGTGGGACCCTGTCTCAAAATAAATAAATAAATAACCTATTAAATAACAAGAATCAGGCCAGGTGCAGTGGCTCACATCTGTAATCCTAGCACTCCGAGAGGCCACAGTAGGAGGATCCCTTGAGCTCAAGAGTTTGAGACTAACCTGAGCAAGAGCAAGACCCTGTCCATACCAAAAATAGAAAAACTAGCTGGGCATTTTGGTGGGCATCTGTAGTCCCAATTACTCAAGAGGCTGAGACAGGAGGATCACTTAGGCCCAGGATGTTTGAGGTAGCTGTGAGCTAGGCTGATGCCAGTACACTCTAGCCTGACGCAACAAAGTGAGACTCTGCCTGAAAAATAAATAAAATGAAATTGATACATCCATTCATATTCAGTATATATGTAAATAAATGGGGAAAAATTTTTTTTTTTTTTTTTTTTTTTGCAGTTTCTGGCCTGGGCTAGGTTTGAACCCACCACCTCTGGTATATGGGCCCTGTGCCCTACTCCTTGAGCCACAGGTGCCGCCCAGGGGAAAAAAAATTGCTTACAGTAGAATGTCAGTGGAAGGCAAAGCAGAAGGAATGACTTTTAAAAAGTCATTATTTGAGAACATCATAGTGGTGTTTGATTCAGAAGTGGAGCCTCAGACTAGTGGGTGAGAAACAGGATATTGGTGTGCTCTCCTCACAAAATACTTAGCAATTATAAAGGGGAAGTGGACGCTTTAGAGTGGAGACCCAGGTGGTGGAGAGAGGCCACCCTAATATCACCAGAGGTGAGACAGATGACAACACAGACATCACCAATGCGAAGCATCGTGTCTGTAGTATTCCCCTTCAGTGATGCTTGGCTTGAGTCTGGTCACGAGGGAACATCAGACAGACCCCAGTGTGGGCCACCCCACCGCAAGAACGGCCAGGACTCTCCAGTCAAGGTCCTGAAAAACAGGGAAAGATTAAAGAGCCATTCCAGAACAAAAGACTGTAGAAACTTGAGAAGTAAATTCAACACATGATCCTGAACTGTATCCTGGGCAAGAAAAAAAAGGAAACGACACTGGAAGAGTAGTTGGCAGCGTGTAAACGGAGTGTTTAGATGAAATGGTAATGTGTGACAGTGGCTTGAGTGGTCGCGTGATGGTTGGGTAGGACAGTGTCCTCAGCTGGGGGAAACACACCAGAATAATGAGGGCAGTGGAAGAGCATGTCAGCAACTTGTTCTCTGATAACTCAGGAAAAGACTGTATATTAATTATTTACATGTTTAAAATACTCATAATTAAACTGTATTTATGGAGAGAGAAAGAGAGGACAAGAGAAAGCCTGCAAATATAAAATAGTAACAATTGGGGAATCCAGGAGAAGTGTCTTCCAACTTTAGCAAGTTTTATGTTATTTAAAAATAAGTTGTTTCTTAAACGTAGCATCCAGGCAGAACTTGAGATGACCAAGAAGAAGTGAAATGGCAGGAGCCAAGGAAATGGAAGGTAAAGAGAAGAAAGTAATTTATGACCTTTTGTACATTTTTAAAACAAATGGATTGAAAAATGTCTGAACTATAACTCCAGCTGGTTCCCTCAAATGCTATGCATTAATTCTGGTGTGGTAGAAAAAGCTTTGCTGTCAGAGGGACCCGGGGACAGACGCTGCTGTGCCCTTCCAGCTTTGTGCTTCCAAGCATCTTACCTACCTGCCAAACTTCAGTTTTCTCACCTGCAAAATGAGGCAAACACATATCTCTCACAGGTTGTCATGACAATGGAGAGAAATCCCTTACAGACAACATCAAGGTTATTTAGGAACAGATCACATGGCATAAGTTATTGAAGCAGATTTCTCCCTGACAGCTCACTATCTGGGGCTAAGATTGTAGTGAGTTTTTGAAAGCTCCACTTTTAGTCCTGAGTTTGACACTTGACGGTTTGTATTTCGAGCAATCTAAAAGAAAATGTTGCAATTAGAGATGGGGATTGTCACATCTAGAGAATGGATGAAAAGGGACTCAGGCACCTTTAAGATTCTGACACCCAGCGGGAAACCCACTGTTTAAACAAATTCATAACTTGCGGAGTATTTATTTATCCTGAGGTTGGCAGAATGTGCACAACAAAATTACCCCCATCCACTTCTGAAACAAGTGGTCATCAGTCACAGCCTCTCTATTTATTACACCCTGAAATTTATTACATTTCAAATAACATGTCTGTTTCTGACACCTGCAGGCCTTGTGGTAGGGTTTCAGCATCGGCCAGTATTGACCTTGTCAGTTTCCTGATGAGGAGTCCCCTGACCCCCATCTTTGTGACCTGCAGAGAAGTAGCTAGCAGTGAGATCAGAATTTCTATACAGGAGAGGATAAGGTTTAGAGGGGAGGAAATAGGGAACTTGTCTGAATGGAGCATTTTTTATAGAAAGGACACTTCTGAGGCAAGTTTAAAAAGAATAAGAACGTTCCTTTGGGACTTCACACAGAATTAAAAAATAGTAATGGTCCAGACTGAAAGCTATTTACTGAGGTTTTCATTATCACTGAATAGTGTTAGGGACTGATGGAGACTACAGCAGAGGATGGGTCCCCCTCTGGATGTGGCCACTGTTCTCAGCTCAGCACCCCACGCTGAGCAGACGTTCATGCCAGCCCATCTCTGCCTGGCCAGCTGAGATTCAGACACTTTTAAACTTGGCTCTCAATCAATGACAGAGTCAATCTCTCTGCCTTTACTGTCCTGTTAGGTAAGATTCTGTCTGAACCGAGACACAATCCTAGACAGCAATTAGAACCAGGAGACAAGGCAAACACGCATGAGAAGTAAAGGCAAATAGCACTCAGACGAGGTGTATATTGAGTCACAGCTGTGCAGTCCCAGGTGGCCGGGGCATGCCGAGTGAGCACGGGGATAGGGCCAGCCGGGTCTCCTAGGAGGACGTCTGCCTGGGGGAGGGTCACCAGACCCAGCTCTAGCTCCTAATTAAAAACAAAGGGAAGGGCAATGTGATTTCAGATCTTTGTGGCAAGATAGGTGATTGAAGTGGTCATGAGGAAACTTGTTCATTTTTTTTCATTGGTGGAACCTCCCCAAAGAGTCCCAATGGTTGCACCATCCCCACATTCCCAAGTCCAGCCCTTCATTCTTTCCAGGGACTACAAATACTTCCACTTGCCTGTCTCCATGAAGATCTTTCCACCAAGAATGGAAGCAGGAAGATCAGGCTTTTGGAGGCTTTAGCAAATAGACCCAATGATGGACCAACTCTGCCATGGGTGGTTGCAGGACCAGGTACCCCATGGAAGTCACAAGCCCCTGGGGTAGAGCCTCAGGGGCCACCATCAGTCCTGAGAGCGCCTTTGAGTCTTGGACAGACTTCTTCAAAGAACAAAAAACGTTTGAAGCTCATAATATTCTCTCATCCACAGAAGCCATCCTGAAGATCTGAAACACTTAACTAACTGATCATTAATCACAAGGAACGGGTTTGGGGGGTAGCACCTTGTACAAACACATCAGCTGCCACTAACTTGTACGGCAGATGTGGAGAGGTGAGACCCTGGACTCTCGGGTTGGGGGGTAAGGAGGTGAAATGTGCAATCAAGCTCTCTCTCTCTCCTCTCTTTCTTCCTTGGATTTTTCTCTATCTTGAGTAAAGTTCAGTTTTCAGAGATCAAGCCTGGTTGTAAACACAGTCTTTAAAACCTTTGCACTGCTTTACTGCAGAATTTATGATTTGTTTACATTTGAGGCGAGGAACAGGCAAGAGAGGTAATCCTGAAGCCTTTGGTAGACTACTCGAAAGAAAAAAAGGGAATGCAGGGCACATGAATAAAAATACTTCCTTGTTCCATCCATGATTTGTGGGTGCAGAATCCTTCCAAAGAGAGAGGTCGTGCCCTAAGGAAATTGGCCCGGCCAGCCCTTTGTGACCATTAGAAATAGGCTCTGAGATTTTGAGACAAACTTCTGGAAACCCGCAGATTTGGGGATTTGAAAAATGTGCATGGGGATATCAAAGCCAGGTGCCTCGGAGGCAATTTAGGGTGTTGCCAGCACTGATGCCTTCTGGGAATTAAAGGAAAATCACCAGCATGGCATGGGATCGTCCTTAAGTGGGAGGTTGAGCCACACGGGGGCCAAGCACTGTCCCAGCCACAGAGCAAACACCTCCAAGGGGAACCTTCCAAAAGTCAGAGGCCAAAGAGAATGGCTAGCAGGAATCAAATAATCTAAGATTTTTTAACATAAATTACAGGAAAGCTTCAGAGTTACAGAATTAGTTGTCATCTCAGTAGTGGAACTTATCATACAAATGAAGGGGAAAGGAAGGGAATTAAACACTCGGGTTCCAAAGAGAACTCACGGTTCCTAACTACTCACATCTATCTACGGGTTATGTGGCCTTTGGCGAGTAACACACCAGACTCTGAGCTCTTCCTGAGTAATGAGAGAATGCTAATACTTGTCATTCAAGAGTGCAACAGAGATAGAATAGCACATTAGAAAGGGCTATGACAAGTTCATCCTATAAATCGGAAAATATTTTTATTATCAACAATGATGAAAATGGTTATAATAGATATTTTGGAATAAACTATCAGTCCCTACTTTAGAATAAATGAGTTTTATATCATTTTATATCTCCTTTTTTAAAACTCATCCATGGTTAAGGAAATCACCCTCAGAGGAGCATCCAGGTGGTAGCAGCCTCGGCAGCCAGCCTCAGCCTGTCTGGGCCTCTCCTAACAGTGCAGTCTGAGACTTCTTTCTTCAGAAGGAGTGTTGCAGTCGTGGTGGAAAGTAGGCCAATTGCCATGCTAGTGGAGGGAAATCCCTGGGATGGGATCAGGAAAATTGGGTTCCATTCCTTAACAATTTCTGAAATTATGGAGAAGTTATTTGATCCCTTTAGACCTCCAATTTATAGGCCTGAGATAAACCACAGGTTTCCAGAGTCTTGGATAGTACTACATTTTTATGATTCCCTCTCGGGTAAGAAATATATAAATTAGGCTCGGCGCCTATGGCTCAAGCGGCTAAGGCACCAGCCACATACACCTGAGCTGGCAGGTTCGAATCCAGCCCAGGCCTGCCAAACAAGACGGCTACAACCAAAAAATAGCCGGGGGTTGTGGCGGGTGCCTGTAATCCCAGCTACTTGGGAGGCAGAGGTAGGAGAATTGCTTCAGCCCAGGATGTGGAAGTTGCTGTGAGCTGTGATGCCATAGCACTCTACCCAGGGCGACAGCTTGAGGCTCTGTCTCAAAAAAAAAATAAAAAAAGAACCATGAACCAAACTATGCACAGCGGCGGCACCCGTACCTCAGTCGGTAGGGCACTGGCCACATGCACCCAGGCTGGCAGGTTCAAACCCAGCCTGGGCCTGATAAAAGACCAATGACAACTGCAACAACAGTAATAAAACAGTCGGACATTGTGGCAGGCACCTGTAGTCCCAGCTACTCAAGAAGCTGAGGCAAGAGAATCACTTAAGCCCAAGAGCTGGAGGCTGCTGTGAGCTGTGAAGCCATTGTACTCTACCTACCCAGGGTGACAGCTCAAGACTCTGTCTCAAAAAAAAAAAAAAAAAACAAAAAAACTATGCACAGCAACACAGATGAATCTCATAAAATTGAGCAAAGAGCAAACCAATTGAATCCTAGGACACAATTTCATCTCATTTAAGTGAAGTGTAAAACCAGACAAAACTAAAACTCATCTTTCAGGTGCACACATAGGTGGTAAAGTTGCAGAGAAAAAGAAGGAGATGACTTTACAAAGGTCTAGATATGATCAGGAAGCAGACATGGGGCTGGTGATAGCTGTCTCTCACCCTGGAAGGCGGTTACAGGCCTTCACTTTATAATACTTTATAAAGTATTCACTTTATAGTTGTTCTTTACAGAGTACATGTTTTTCTGTGTTTTTTGTCTGTGACATCACACATACAAAAGTTTTCACACAAAAAAGTTTTTTTCTCTAAGTAGTGACTATGAGCAAAGAAAAAAACAATTTTTCTTTTTTTTTTTTTTAGAGACAGAGTCTTAGTTTGTCACCCTCGGTAGAGGGATATGGCATCACAGCTCTCGGCAATCTCCAGCTCTTGGGCTTAGGGGATTCTCTTGCCTCAGCCTCCCGAGCAGCTGGGACCCCAGGCGCCCACCACAACGCCTGGCTTTTTTGTTTGTTGCAGTTTGGCCTGGACCGGGTTTGAACCCGCCACCCTCAGTATATGGGGCCAGAGGCCTACCCACTGAGCTACAAGCACTGCCAAAAAAAAAAAAAAAAAATTTTTTTTAAGGCTAAGTAATTCAGGAAACTGTCAAACAGCCCAGGGGCTCTTTAGATGTACACTGTCTTTGGACACACTGTGTCTCACCAGAATTACCTTCTAAAAGGGCACAAAAGGGTATACTCATGTAATGGGCACAAAATAACATTTCTTAACCAGACTAAAAAAGGACTTCAGTCATTAACAGAATAAACTATTTTACCCAATATTCAAGCAGAATTTATTTATTTATTTATTTTTTTTTTTTGAGATAGAGTCTCACTTTATTACCCTCATCTTTCTAAACAAAGGTGTAATGATACAATCAGTTCAAGATATCTAGAGAATAAAAAGTTCTGGGAAACCTAGGTCACATGATGTCTAAAAGAAAGGAATTTCATCTTCAAGGGAACTTCCCATGTCATTGTGACTAATAATGCAAGTCACAAAAGCAGAAGAGGGATGCTGTGGGTTGCCTGGGAAGAAAACCCTTACAAGTTGGGCAGCGCCTGTGGCTCAGTGGGTAGGGCACGGGCCCCATATACCGAGGGTGACAGGTTCGAACCCAGCCCCGGCCAAACTGCAACAAAAAAATAGCCAGGCATGTGGCGGGCACCTGTAGTCCCAGCTACTCGGGACACTGAGGCAAGAGAATCACCTAAGCCCAGGAGTTGAAGGCTGTGAGCTGTGATGCCACAGCCCTCTACCGAGGGCGATGAAGTGACACTCTGTCTCAAAAAGAAAGAAACAGAGAGAGAGAAAACGAACGAACTTAGAAGTCATCCCTGTGACTTCTGAAATGCTGACTTCCTATAAAGTGCTCACCTCCTGCTTTGGGGCCTCAGGTTCTAGGAGCAGCACCCAGGACCTTCTGACCCTTCCTTAGCTCTCCTCTGCCTTTCAAGAAGGTAAAAGTGCCAAACTTGGGAGGGGATCTTTTCAGCCAGGGGCACCTGCCTTCAGTACAAAACTTTTGTGTCCCTGTGGGAGCTTCCTGTGAATGAATCACACCTGGCCCTAGGATCCCAGGGCTCCTAGGGGTCCCCAAAACTGATGGCTTTGTGAACTGCAAGTTTCTGCAGGAACCCTTGGATGAGCCGTGCCAGCCAGCTCATCTGGGTCTGCTCAGAGACCTGGCTCTGGGAAACGCAACAGCCCATTGTGGGGGAGAAGTCAGGCCATCCGGGCCCAGTCTAAGAGGTGTCACCGACACTAAAACATTCACCAACATTTTATAAAAACCCTTCCAAGGGCAGAAGATGATTTGATCAGCTCCAAGGTCATGTGAGTCCACACTGTAAAATTAAAAACTCTACTGGGTGGCACATGTGGCTCAGTGAGTAGGGCGCCAGCCCCATATTCCGAGGGTGACGGGTTCAAACCCAGCCCTGGCGGAAATGCAACCAAAAAATAGCCGGGCGTTGTGGCAGGCACCTGTAGTCCCAGCTGCTGGGTAGGCTGAGGCAGGAGAATCGCGGAAGCCCAAGAGCTGGAGGTTGCTGTGAGTCCTGTGACGTCATGGCACTCTACCCAAGGCAGTAAAGTGAGACTCTGTCTCTACAAAAAAAAAAAAAAAATACTCTACTAATATGGGCAGCGCCTGTGGCTCAAGTGAGTGGGGCACAGGCCCGATATGCCGGAGGTGGTGGGTTCAAACCCAGCCTCAGCCAAAAACAAATAAACAAAAAAAACTCAACTAATGTAAAAGATTATTGTACTTCTCCCTCACCCCCATCCTTCTTTCCCGCTGGCATCTGGTGTCACTAGCCTCAGCATAGGAAAATGGGCCTAGTGTTTCTGCAGGAAATCTCATACTTCAAACACAACCTCTAGCACACACCACACGGGCAGCTGTTACACACCTGTGTACCAGAAAGGCTCTGCTCTTTCTAGGGCATTGAAAAATAACAGGATATGAATCCCAGCTCAGACACATGTGACTCTAAGCACGTTACTGAAGTTCTCTGGGCCTCAGTTTCTTCAACCCAGTGGGTATGACAGACGTTATTACAGTCAATCCTCATTATTCACAGACTCTGTAGTTGGAAATTCGCCCACTGACAGACATTGACCTGAAACCCCCAAATCAATACTAGGGATGTGTTCAAGGTCATTTGTGAACATTCACAGAGTGGCAAAAAATGTAGAGTTCTCTGAGGTGCACAACCTCGGCCAAGGTCAAAGAGGCAAATGCTCCGCCTTCTGTTCAGCTCTGAGACTAGAAACTTTATGGTCTATGCAGTGGTACTGTCTTTTCCAAATCTGTGTGCTTTTTGTTGGTGATCTCGATCTTTAGAATGTCCTCTAACCATAGTGCTGAAGTGCAAAACATGGGGTAAATAGGCTTCATTCAGACGTGAGATACGCTGTTGTTCGTGAGGTCAATGTTAATGAATCAGAAGTGTACTACTTAAATAAGGTGCCTTTAAGTAGAAACACATAAAACAAGGTTATATATGGATCAGTTGACAGAAATCTAATCCCAAAATCAGCTTGCAGGTGCCTAACCCTGTATGTCCTCTACAAACAAGGTTTCAGTGCTCACTAATTAGATGCAGAAGCTGACTTCATAGAGCGTAACTACCACAAACAAGAATCGCCCCTACCCGACAGGACTACGGTGAGGATTTCATTAACAGACACAAAGCACTTAACACAGGGCCTCCTACACCAGCCTGCCAAGGATCAGGAGATGGGGGTAGAGGAAGGTCAGAGTCACGCTCCCCCTCAGTCTCAGTCTCTCCCCTACACCATGTGACACAAATGAAACCATTTCCTTATGGACTGTAGGCCATTTCAGGAGAATTCAATTATCTTTTGACTTTTTTTTTTGAGACAGACTCTCACTCTGTGCCCTGGGTAGAGTGCTATGCTGTCATGGCTTCCAGCAACCTCAAACTCTTGGACTTGAGCAATCAGTCCTCTTGCCTCAGCCTCCTGAGTAGCTGGGTCTATTGGTGTGCACTGCAGAGCCCAGTTTTTCTCTTTTAACTAGACATGGGGTTCTCACTCTTGCTCAGGCTGGTCTTAAACTCAAGGGATCCTCCTGCCTCAGATTCCCAGAGTGCTAGATTACAGACATGAGCCACCACGCAAAGCCAATTCTGTGTTTGTTTTGTTTTGTTTTGTTTTTGCAGTTTTTGGCCCAGGCCAGGTTTGAACCCGCCACCTCCTGTATATGGGGCCGGCACCCTACTCCTTGAGCCACAGACACCACCAGCCAATTCTGTTTTGAATTGGCCCACACCCACACACCCAGATTAATTCCTTTTCAGAATAACCCCTGGTGTGGGCACAAAATAATCACCTAGTCCAGTGTTTTTCAACTTTTTTATTTCACAGCACACTGAACCTCTAGTTAAACTTCCGTGGCTCATTTAAATTATGTTGATCAAAAAAAAGGAGTTTAAAAAAAAAGACTATACTTACTGTGCTTTGAATGGTTTTTGAAAATAAGTTAACTAACAATCTTTAAAAATGTTCGTTGCATACCAGCATGCCACGGCACACAGTTGAAAAATCACTGATCTAGAGCAAACTGAGATTTTATTTTACTTGTCTAATTTTGGCAGAAATTCTGACACTGTAGAAAACTGAAACATTGACATCTACGTTCATTGCCTGTGGCTGAGGGCATCAATTGTGTTATCATGAACAGCAGCCGTAGGAGGTAATCGAGATGAACAGGGAGCAAAACAGATTTGGAAGCTTATGATCTATAGTCCACTTGGGTGGCTTAAGAGAGTGCCACAAATAAAAACCCAGCCATGGTTGCTAATTCTTTCCATTTCTTCTTTTGTTTTTGAACCAGGCAGTTATGATAAGGTTATCAGTTATTAATAGCCCATAAAAATTAAAGAGTAACAATTATACTTCCCTGAAAAAGTTCAAAGTAATCCTGGGGGGAAAATAGTTTAGTGCATGACATTCACAGAGCAACAGGCTCTTTCACATTCCGATTTATGGTAATTTGTGTGGTAGCACTAGGAAACTAATAATACCACCCTAAATGTGTCTTTTCATTAGTAACATGAAATCCTAAACCAGAAATCGCTCACCAGTTCACAGATGAATGAGCAATGGTCTAGCCATTCCAAAACAATCGATTTGCATTATTATCCTCTTGCCAGTGCATCCTGGCTTCCTGTTGTTTTGATCACTATTTATCCTACTTTAGAAATGTGTAGAGAGTGGCACTAGATGGTTGATAAGGTGACTCAGATCTAAAATTGGGGTGAAGGTGAAAAAACAGCGAGTGCACAATACAAAGACTGAACAAGATCTCTGGCTTTCTCTGGGACTGAAGCGTGGGTTAGGATCAGACCTCTGTCATTTCTCCAGGCTCGGCCTTGTTCTTAAGTTTCCTTGCATAAAGAATGCCCACTCAGCTACCACTGGTGAGGCAGCCCTGGCAGCTGAAGAACTGGATGAAAGGTCAGGATTCACCTTTCCTGGGTCTTCGGGCTCCTTCCCAGTAGTGCAGACAGCCCCACTGCATCTGTCTTGCATGGCAGGGCAAACAGAAAGTCCACTGACTCGTCCACGGGGAGAGGATTCTACGGGGAAAGGATGATGCCTGGAAAAGCGCTCCAAGATCATAATCAAAGTCGGGTCTCCCATTGAACAAAAGAAGAAAGTAAGGTCTGAGGAAGTTAAGAGACTTCACCAGAATCTCACAGCTGGATAACAGCTAAGGCCAGGAGTCTGGTCACCTCACTCCCACCAGGCTTGGCTTTTAGGGCCAGGTTGCTTCCTCATCTAGAAGGAGGAATTAATAATAACGAAGGACATGGAAAATGTGAAGGAGAAAGAGGCCAGAAAGGTCAGGGCTATCTATGGCTAGTGATAGCCGGTGATTTCTTGCATATAAATATTATAAGTTACCTTTGAAAAATATTTGGTATTTTTCTGAATTCTCTACAATGCAAGGCATGGATTTAAAAGTCAGACGGACACAGATTCAAATTCTGGCTCTCCAACATTTAGCTGTGACTTTGAATTATTTAAATTCTTTTCCTTAGGGCTGCTGCGAGGTGGCTCACACCTGTAATCCTAGCACTCTGGGAAGCTGAGGCAAACGGACTGCCTGAGCTCAGAGGTTGGAGACCAGCCTGAGCAAGAGTGAGATCCCGTCTCTAAAAATAGCTGACCATTGTGATGAACGCCTATAGTCCTAGCTACTCTGGAGGCTGAGACAAGAGAATCACGTGAGCCTAAGAGTTTGAGGTTTCTGTAAGCTGTGACACCACAGTACTCTACTGAGGGAGACAAAGTAAGACTCTGTTTCAAAAAAAACTCTTTTCTTTTTTTTCTTTTAAAGATAGGGTCTCATTTTGTTGCCCAGGCAACAAAGTACAGTGGCATGCTCACAGCTCACTACAGCCTCAAACTTTGGGGCTCAAGCAATCCTCCAGCCTCCGCCTCCCCAGTAGTTGGGAAGGCATGTGCCCCAACATCTAATTATCTTTTTCATTTTTTGTAGATATAAGATCTCACTTTGTTGCAGAGGCTGGCCTTGAACTCCTAGTACCAAGGGATCCTCCTGCCTCGCCTCCCAAAGTGCTGGGATTATAGGTGTGAGCTGCCACACCTGGCCTGAATTATTCATTTATTTGCTTATTTATGTATGTATGTATGTATGCATGTATTTATTTATTCATTCTTTTTTTTTTTTTTTTTTTTTTGAGACTCTGTCTCACGCTATTGGCCTGGTAGAGTGCCATGGCTTCACAGCAACCTCAAACTCTTGGGCTTGAGCAATCCTCTTGCCTCAGCCTTCCAAGTAGCTGGGACTACAGGCATCTGCCAAAATGCCCAGCTAGTTTTTATATGCTTAGTAGAGACAGAGTCTTGTTCTTGTTCAGCTTGGTCTGGAACTCCTAAGCTCACTCACCTCATCCTCCCAGAGTACTAAGATTACAGGCGTGAGCCACTATGCCCAGCCCAAGCCTCAATTATTTAAATTCTTTAAACTCTGAGTTCCTCCTCCATAAATGAAGATAACTAACACCTGTCGCATAAGGTGACTATATAGTGACTATTAGATGACAACGCAAGTAAAGAAATTGCACTTATGCAAGAGCCTACGTGCAGTATGCACCATGTTTAAGAAGTAAGATTCCACCCCCTCCAGTCAGACTAGAACCTCTGGTCTCACAGGGGTGACAGTACCCACCTTCTCTGTAATACCAGGCAGAATGCGGTAAATGACCTGAGGAGTAAAAAGAAAGAAAAGAAACACCCTAACTTCTCAGAGAGACTTTCTAAAGTTTTATCAGAAAACTGGCAACTGAAATGACCCTTAAAAACTGAGCAATGTTTTGAGAAGTAAACAAAAAAGTATGTCCACTAACAATTATGGCATTGGCAAAGGCACCAGGGGAGAAACCACCATGATTAGGCTGATCACAGATAGTAACTACAAAACTGAAGAAGTGAGGGGAGGCAGAAATGTAAAAAAAAAAGGATAATCAGCACAGAGATATTCCTTGTCCACAGAGAAGAAAACATCCAATTCCTTGCTCTTGTAATTTTCATGTAAGTATACAAGGGACAAAAACCAGATTTCAGTGCCTAGCAAATAGTAGGAGCCTAATAACTACTCACTTAATAAATGGATGCTACCTAAATGGGCTTGCCCCAGAAAGAGGTCAGCAATCCCTCAAGAGCTATGCTTTTTTTTTTTTTCTTTTTGAGACAAAGTCTCACTCTGTCACCCTTTGGTAGAGTGCCATGGCGTCACAGCTTACAGCAAACTCAAACTCCTGGGCTTAAGCAATTCTTTTGCCTCTGCCACCCAAGTACTTGTGACTACAAGCATCCGTCAGAATGCCCAGCTATTTTTTTTATTTTAGGTTTTTTGGTTGGGTTTTTTTTTTTTTTTTTTTTTTTTTTGAGATAAGAGTCTCACTATGTTGCCCTCAGTAAAGTGCTATGCCGTCACAGCTCACAATCTCAAACTCTTGGACTTAAGGGATTCTCTTGCCTCAGCCTCCCAAGTAGCCGGGACCACAGGCATCCACCACAACACCCAGTTATTTTTCTTTTTTTTTGCAGTTGTCATTGTTGTTTAGCTGGCCCAAGGCCAGGTTCGAACCCTCAAGCCTTGGTAAATGTGGCAGGCGCCATAACCACTGGGCTACCGGCGCCAAGCCAACCCCACAGTTATTTTTAGAGACGAGGTCTCCCTCTGGCTCAGGCTAGTCTGGAACCTGTGAGCTCAGGCAATCTACCCGCCTCGGCCTCCCAAATGCTAGGATTACAGGCATGAGCCATCACGCCCAGCCTAAGAGCTATACTTCTTGTAGGGTGTCCCCAGCCAGCTGCAGCAAAACCACCTGGCATATTTACTAAAATGCAGCATCCCAGGCCCCACTCCAGATCCACTGAGTCATGATGTGAGGAAGGGATCCTCGCAGCTGCATTGTAAGCAACTTCAACAGGTGATTCTAAGGCAAAAAACAAAAACAAAAATGGTGATGAAGAAAGAGGTAGGGGTACAGTTGACTATTCCTTAAATATGTTTGTTCCTGACACAAAGGACAGCAGAGAATGAGAGTTGATTTGCATGGCAATAACAAAAGGAAGTTTTAGTCAGGGAAGTCCTCAGCAGATTTCTAGAGAAAGAACAGAAAAGGAAGGGAAAGGTAGGGCAGGGAAGGGAAGGATAGGGGAGGGCAGGGAAGGGCAGGGACTGACAAAAAATTAGACAATAGTGAAGATACTAAAAACTACTGGATTGCATCCTTTTTTTTTTTTTTTTTTTTTTTAAACAGAGTCTCACTATGTTGCTTTTGGTAGAATGCCAGAGAGACACAGCTCACAGCAACCTCAAACTCTTGGGGTCAAGCGATTCTCTTGCCTCAGCCTTCCCCAGTAACTGGAACTACATGTGCCCACCACAATGCCCAGCTATTTTTGGAGTTGAGATCTCACTCTGGTTCAGGCTGATATTAAACTCTTGAGCTTAGGTGATCCATCCATCTCGGCCTCCCAGAGTGCTAGGATTACAGGCATGAGCCACTGTGCCTGGTCTCGAATTGCATACTTTTGAAAAAATTAAAAATAAACTTAACAAATTTTTTAAAAACTTCCAAACTTGACCTTCAGATGACTAGGGTAGGAAAGTTCATTCAGGTACCCACACATATACATAATGATGCCAGAATGACGCTAAACTACATAAGCCCAGTCTACTCAGCTTCACATGTTCAGAAAAATAACGATAATTAATAACTAAAATTTATTGAACACTTACTTTATGTCAGACACTTTACTAAGACTTTATACATGTATGTATTATCTCCTTTCATCTTTCCCTATAACCCTTTGAGGTATGTGCTATTATCATCCCCACTATAGATGAGGAAATTGGGACACAAATAATTTTAATAACTTGTGCCAGATTACCCAGTTGGATGAACTGACTCATCCTCCCAGGCAACCTGATTCATGCGCTCTCACTATGCTATCTGCTCCAACTGGCCTTGTCGTCCTAAAATCAATTGCAAAATTCAACAACCTGCATTCACCAGAGAATATAAGCCAAGACAGGAGAGGGTCTAGACCAGCGGTTCTCATCCTGGGGGTCGCCACCCACAGGAATGGTATTAAAGGACCGCAGCATTAGGAAGGTTGAGAACCACCTGGTCTATACTTTAAAACAACCAAACTCTTGACTGAAATATCAATCCTGAACAGAAAAAACTAGAATACCCAGGCCTCTGAGGATGAGCCTCCTTAACAGAAAAAAACTAGAAAATCCAGGCCTCTGAGGATGAGCCTAAGTTGAAAGCTATACTTCAAGTTACAAAGAGCATTGACAACTGGAGAGTATAACTGAAAGATAAAATTCTAGATTGTTACCCACCACCTCTTGGACTAGGGATAATTTGGTCTCTCCCTGCCTATAACAATCTACAAATCTAAGTGGACTATCCACAAATCTAAGCAGTCAAAAACGATGTGCTAGTGTGGATGACTATATACATATAATACGCAAGATATACCTGTTCATACATGTGTGCTTATTAAACATGGAGTAGTAGGTGGTAAATGCTAAGTCTTTTTAAAGTCATAGTGAAGTATCTCCTCAACAGAAAACTAAACACCAGATGTTCTCACTACTAAGTGGGAGTTAATAGATGGGTACATAGAATGATACAATGGACGTGAGAAACCAAGAATGGGGGAAGGCAGGAGAGTGAGTGTGGGATAAAAACATACCGATTTGGTACAGTGAACACTACTGTGGTGATGGGCATGCCAAAAGCCCCGACTTCAGCATTATACAAGATATCCATGTTAATAAAAACACTCGTACCCCTACCCCTTTAGTTAATATTTTAAAATTTAAAAAATCATAGCTGAGGATGATGAATAAGGGCAAAGTAATCAAAGGCGGCTGCAGAGAAGGTCTTGAGAAAACAGCATTTAAGGAAGGGGCAGCAAGGATAAAAGTCACCACTTGAGACAAGCTTGGAGGAAGAGTGGATTGTTCCTTCCACAGCAGCAAGGAGTGGACAGTGTTTAATGTCCTGGAAAATAGGAGTGGACAGGCAGGAAGGGGTTATGTAAGACCTCTAAAGTCAAGGGAAGTGTTTGAACTTGACAGAGTAAGAAAAGGTAAATCATGCTTTAGAAAAAGTTGTTAAAGTTGCCTATTAAGAAAGAAACTCTGGCTTAAGTATTTGCTTACCCAACCCTGGACTCTGCTTTATATACTGTTTCCTGATTTCATTTTAAATAATCTGTTCCTGTCATACCCACCCCCGAGGCACACCCTAGTCAAATCTTAATTTCAGTAAAGTCAAGATGTAAAGTCTTTGCTTAAAAATCACAGCCAGCCCTCAACAAAACTGAATTGTATGATCACAAAGCTCTTAGCATATTGTTTAATGGGCATTAAATTTCCTCACACTTCACAGCTTAACCTGTAAGGAATCAGCACCCTAGTGGATATCCTGTCCCTTGATAAAACATGAATTTTTTCATGTGAAAAATATTTCCTTGTGCTCAGTCACTGAAATTGTCTTCTTTTGGTAATAAAATGGAATGAGAAGTATCCGACTTTTCTGCTGAGTGAATGAAAATCCTCAGTCGCCCATTCCACAGTAATATACCTACGAAATAGCCCATCACTGTCAGATTTTATCAGACCCCCACGTAAACTCCTCTCCGAACTTCCCTGCCCATGCACTACACCTGAATTCTCGGCACTGACCACAGACATCCAAAGGGGTCTCGGGCGACTCTGAGGATTTACACTTTGGGGCAAAAATCTTACCCAAGGAGCAAACCCAGATACCCTGTAAGGGGCCAAAGGCTGAGCTGGCGTCTCCGCGTGCTCTTACAGCAAGCCCACCTCCCCAGCTAGACGGGCACACAAGTCCCCGCGCTCCACGACGCCCAGCAGCGGCCAGGTGGCCCAGCTCCGGGGGGGTACACCCACCTGACCAGGGGCTCCTTCTCCGGCAGGGCAGGCTCCTCCAGGCACTTGCACGGGCAGCAGCAGCACACGCTCCTCAGCCAGTCCCTCAGCCCCATGGAGACCGAGGGCCCCACCGGCGCCGGGAGCCTGGGAGCTAGCTGCCGCGGCGAGCGATCACGGCTGGAGCGCGGCCACCGGGCCGGCGTCCAGGTGTGGGGACAGTGGCGGCCCGGGCGTCGCGGACCAGCCCGCGCATCCCCGCTGCGGCCCGAGACGTGGGCGAGGGCTGCCGGCCCAGGGCCCTACCCTACTTACTTGCGTTTTGTTTGGGGCGTGGGTTTTCTTGGGGCTTTTTCTACCCTTTTAATTCCCGGAGCGCAAATCGAGACGCATGCGTCCCCGAGAAGCCCGGGTGCTGCCCTCTAAGGGGGAAGCAGGGACTCAGGCCGGCAGCCAAGTCCCAGGGCACCCACTGCTGGCAGTCGGGCTGGGGGCAGGAGGGAGGGGAAAGCCCCGGGGCCAGACAGCACGAGGCCGGGGTGGGGCTGAGTCGTTTCATACCTTTTGAAGTCACTGCAAGAGAAAATAAAAAGGTTCTCCCCTTCAGACCTTTAAAACAGTGTTTAAGGCATATTTTTAACATGCCAGCCTCACACAGTAAAAGTAAGAGTATGGATTAACGTATTATAGCGGTAGGATTTTTTTAAAGTAATATATTCACAATTGTTTCAAATCTCCCAGTTTTAAACTAGCCCCCCCCCAAGACAGCCACTGGTGAGTTTCCAGAGTATTCATGTGTTTATTTATGTTTGTTTATATAAAGATGTATCTGTGCTTATACAGACTTGTAAATATATGTACATATTCTCCTTTTTTACCTAATCAGTGGCCACCTGGCTTGTTCCACTGGAGAGTATCATGAAGACTGTATCATACCAGTAACTTTCTGTCTCTTTCTGGCAGTTTTGTGCAATGCAGTTGAGGAATGCCCACATGTTATTTAACTAGACACATGTTATTTAACTAGACCCTTACTGATGGACATTTAGGTTAATTCCAGTCTTCTGTCATTAAGATAATGCTGCCATGAACATCCTTAAAACAATGTAATTTGGACTCATCTGCAGGACACATTGAATAAATGATTGGCAGTTGAATGCTGGGTCATAGATAACATGCCTTTTTAATTTCAACGGATCTTGCCAAATTACTCTCCAAAAAGACAATCCCAGTTTATACCTTGACTAACCACACATGCAAGTATCAATTTCCCTATCCCCTCACCAGTACAGGTATAATCTAATTTTTTGTCTTTACCAATCTGACTTATTCAACAAATATTTATTGAGCATTTGTTATGTAGCAGGCCTGTTCTGAGAGCTGAGATACAGTAGTGAATAAAACAAATACAAATTCTTATTGGTGCCTGTGTCTCAAAGGGCTAAGGCGCCAGTCACGTACACCTGAGCTGGCGGGTTTGAATCCAGCCTGGGCCTGCCAAACAACAATGAAGTTGGCAAAAAAAAAAAAATAGCTGGGCGTTGTGGCTGGTGCCTGTTGTCCCAGCTACTTGGGAGGCTGAGGCAAAAGAATCCCTGAAGCCTAGGAGTTGGAGGTTGCTGTGAGCAGCGATGCTTCAGCACTCTACACAGGGCAACAGCTTGAGGCTCTGTCTCAAAAAAAAAAAAAAAAAATTCTTATTCTCATGGAGCAAATATTCTAGTTGAACAGTTAGACCAAAAAAATCTTTAAAACCCAAATGCATTATTTAGTGTGTGAGAGGATACTCTGTACTATGGAGAAAAATAAAACAGGGAAGGGAAGAAGAACTGTCAGGACTGGAGATGGGGGCAGTGTTGGGAGAGGAGGGGAGGAGAGGAGTGGTACCTGCTCTTTAAATGAGAGTGTCAGGGAAGGCCTTCTTGAGACTGTGACCTTTAAGCAAAGATGTGAATGAGGTGAGCAGCTAGCCATGATACCAGTGGAAAGGGATTTCAGTCAGAGTGAAGACAATGTGCAAAACCCCAGAGCAAAGAGAATCAACTACAGGGTCCCTGAGAAAGACTGTGGACTCCATGGGCCCTAGGAAGAAGGGGATGGGAGAAAGAGTTGTAGAAGATGCTGCAATATGGGACCTTAGACACATAGGACACTGCAAGGACCTGTTGAGGTACAGTCTGACCCAGATGCAATAGAATTTGTTCGCTGCTGTCTTGAAAAGAAACTGGGTTCCGAAGGCTGTTTTAGGGAGATGCATATGAAGGCCACTCTCATGATCCAGGTGAGAAGTGACAGTGGTTTAGACCAGGGTGGCAGCAATCAAGATGGTAATAATAGACTGTAGATGGAATTTGAAGATAGAGCCAACCAGATTTGCTAAAGCACCATAAGTAGCATGTAAAAGAAAGAAGCGACTTGAGGTTTTGGGTTTACCAGCTGTGAAGGTTGAATTGCCACTGACCAAGGTGAAGGGGTAAGGAAGGAGCAGATTTGGAGGGGTAAGGGGAAGAGTGAGAGTCTGTTTTCAGAAGTGTCGATTCTCATGAGGGATGTATTATTTTTAAAAGTGTGTTTCTCCACCTACATATGTCCTGCCCTGGCTACAGCACGAGGCTGAGGGACTTATCAAGCGCATGTCCACTGAGAGGCTACTGTGGGATAAGAGAAAATAACAGGATATGGATCCATCAGGAAACATTAACAGGATGTAACAGAGCACC
This sequence comes from Loris lydekkerianus, assembly GCA_963574355.1. Lineage (NCBI taxonomy): Eukaryota > Metazoa > Chordata > Mammalia > Primates > Lorisidae > Loris > Loris lydekkerianus. The sequence goes on along the minus strand of CAUYPK010109946.1, from coordinate 15,296 downwards.
AGCTGTCACCAGACAGCACTGTGTCATTTATCACTTGCAACTGGAGCCAGCATGGAAGCTGAGTGTTGTAGAAAGTAAACTTCCTACAGGCTGTAAAGTCTCCTTGGTAGAAATGACTGTGCTCTGACACTGAATTTTAGATTTTGAGTCAAGCCACTTAGGTCCAAGTAGGAGGAAACAGATAAAGGGGGCTGCCAAAATGTGAACTCAGCTAGCAAGAAGATTAAAACTAGAGTCGGAGTGCTACTATTAAACTAGTACAGTTGGATTTGTTGAGAATGGAGACATTAGATAAAGCATTCAGCTCCTGGAAAATATAGGGGCTCTGCTCCATTACTAACATGGATTTTTAGATAATCACTTAATTTTTCCGAACCTCGATTTTCTAAGCTATGAAATGGGGACGACACGTCTCACCCTATTAAGCACAGTTCTGAGACTCAAATGAGAGTTTAAAAACTATAAATCCCCAGAGAAATATCAGAACTCAACACTATCAATCAAATTCAAATATTACAAGCCTATTGGGAAAAAAAAGTCTGGTCCAAAACTACTCAACTTGCACATGACAATATTTTTTTTCACATTTGTACCTCTGCAGTACATGGGCATCCTTTATGTGGTCTGTTTCAGACAGAGTATTTATGGAGAGCTATAGAATCATATCTATTTAACAAGCTTGCCCAGCCTTCCTAAGGATCAGGTATACTGTTTGCCAACAGTTATGAACATTTTTTTTTCTTTTTTTTTTGAGTCAGAGTCCCATTTTGTTGCCCTTGGTAGAGTGCCATGGTGTCATAGTTCACAGCAACCTCAAACTCTTGGGCTCAAATGAATTTTAAGGCCGGGTGCGGTGGCTCACTCATATAATCACAGCACTTTGGAGGCCAAAGTGGTTGGATTGCCTGGGCTCACGGGTTCCAGACCAGCCTGAGCCAGAGTGAGACCCCACCTCTAAAAATAGTCAGGGATTGTAGCAAGCACCTGTAGTCGCAGCTACTTGGGAGGCTGATGCAAGAGAATTACTCAAGCCCAAGAATTTCAGGTTGCTGTGATCTATGATGCCACGGCACTCTACCTAGGGCAACTCTTGTCTCAAAAAATATATATATAATAATAATAATTTTAAGTTTTAAAACTTCTAAATAATATGTTTTTCAAAAAAATTGAAATATTGGCTCCACCCCCATAATACAGTGGTTACAAGCACCAGCCACATATGCCAAAGGCCAACTAAACAACTACAGCCAGGGCCAATTAAACAACTGCAATGAAAAAATAGCCAAGTGGTGTGGCCGGTGCCTGTAGTCCCAGCTGCTTGGGAGACTGAGGCAAGATAATTGCTTAAACCCAAGAGTTTGAGGTTGCTGTGAGCTATGACGGCACACTCTACTTAGGGTGGCATAGTGAGACTCTGTCTCAAAAAAAAAAAAAAAATTGAAATATTACAGTTCAAGTTTCCTCTGATGACTATCCACAATCCTAATCTCCTTTCTAGCCTCATCAGGGTAACCATTATAATCAGTATGGTACAAACCTTTTTCTGGACACCTATGTTAGGCAATTAAGTTTGCAAACTCATCCTAGAAAAAGTGCTACATAACCTCATTGCTGAAAATCACTGTGGTCACCTTTGAGTTTTCCCCTTGGTCATCTGGTAACCGCAGTGATATTCAAGAACGAGGTATGTATTGCTTTTTCTAGGATGAGTTTGCAAACTTAATTGTCAGACCTCATGCACATATGTATTCCCTTGATGTAGCATCGTTGTAGGTGTTCTTATTATTGGTAGTGAGTTTTATTTTCATCTTAAAGATATGCATGCACCTACTGCAACTTTTTATTGTCTTGGAGATCTGTCCTCATAGGTATGCATAATACTGCCTCATTCTTGTTAACTGATGTGAGTATTCCTTTCATTTGTTTTTTGGGGATTAGACCAGTGTTTTTTCATAGTGTTCACCTTCCCAACCCCGTAGTACAGTGGTTACTGCACCTTCATATTTTCCTGTTGATATATTGGACCTTTGATAGGACTAACACCATGACCAAAGCCCCCAGTTTCACATTCAAATGTGATAACTGAGCCCATATGTTGGCAACCCCATTTCCTATTTCTGACATCATTTGCAGGAAAGCAGTGAGTTTCCCTTTTTTAGAGTACTGCTAGATACTCCTACTGCAGGAGCTGACGCCAACAGCACCAACCACACAGCAGCATCTGACATTTACCAAGAACCCCTAGGCACCTGATGTCGCAGGAGTAGGCAGTCCCCTGGGGCAACCAGTGACTCACGCCCTATCAGCTGCTTATTTTCAAGGCTGAACTGCTGGCTCCTATTTTCAGATATCCCCATGGCTAGGGAGAACCCTAGAGTCCTGTTTGAAAACAACTAGTGACGTTTGGAGTTCCCTCTCTTTAAGAGTTTATAGACAATTTGTGAGAGTTTGGAGGAAAAACATGTATGGGGAGGAAAAATTTAAAAATCAAAATATTTAAGCTCTAATACCACATATTTCACCAAAAAGCTATGCTTGGAGCTGCTATCATTCAAATTATTCATTCCAGAAAAAAAAAAAAAAAAAAGAAAGAAAGAAAGAAAAAGAAAAAATAAATAAAAACAAATTACTCATTCCACAAGTATTTTATTGAGCCTACTGTGGATGAAATGATGAACTAGAATGTAGGTCCCATTCATGAAGGTTGGGGCTTTGTTTTGTTCTTTGCAGTATTTGTAATGCCTGGAACAGTTAGACCCATAGTCAGGACTCAATAAGTAGAACAACGGGCTGTATCATAACATCTAGAATGGGGCAAAGACATAGCAGGCACTTAATAAAAGTGCTGAATAAATGTAAGAAAACAGAAAAGGAATAATTTAGTGTTTGCATGAAAGTTGTATTTAATATCTGAAAGGTCTAGTTATGAACTGCCCAAATCTGGTAGAGAAACGTTGCAGGGCACTGCACTGTCTTCCTTAGAGAAAACAGAGGTCTTCTGAAACAAACTAGTACTCCACACCAACTTCAGCATCAAACAACCCAAGATGGAAAGCCAGCCTGCTTCTTTTCTCCAGAGAAACCACACCGGGGAGAGGCATGACCAACGTCACCAAAGTAAAAACCAATCAAGGCTCCTCACAGAGTCCCCTGTTTCTGCCCCTGCAGTATCCCTCACCCTGCCTTTTGGTAACAGCACTTTGTTTTTCATCCAGGAACAGTCGGCCAACCATTCCATGGGTTGGCCATGACAGTGAAGATACCTGCATCCCTTGCTCCCTACACAAGGGCCAATATGGGCCAATCAAACACTCTAAACACACTTTCTGCAATTTGCATCTTAAAGGCAAGGACTCAGAGATGGAAAATGGCTGGAGTGGAGACATGAATTACTTCAGGAACAGAATCTCGAAGAGCAGACCCAACGGCAGGTGCTGTTTAATGATAGAGATTTCCTGTTCCTGCATTTCCCAAGTCTAGCTGCTTAATTTTCCATCATTCTGTTACTCAATAACTTCTGCATCAATACTGTTTTTTCCTTTTTCTGCTGAAGTTAGCCAGAGTCGGGTTATGTTGCTTTCAGAACTAACCCCATACAGTCCAACTGATGCAGATTAAGTGGCAGGGAAAGGGTAACTGTAACAAGAGGGCTAATCTTGAAAGAACAGGAAAGAACACAACCCTCTTTTTAGGCGGGGTACAACACACCAAAGTTTATTTTAGTCAAGTGAGATTTGTTGTGTTTCTCTGCCTGGCTTCTTCTCACTGAAGAGAAATAACCAATATCTGCTCCCTGAGAACCTTTCTGTGATTTCCCATAATGCAAACTCTTTCTACATTTTCAAACTGTTTTTACTTGGTGTAGTCTGTTGGTCAATTTCACTTCCCACCCTTTCCCCAAATATAGAAAAGCTTAATAATCATAGTCTTTGCTTATTCTTCAGTTTTTTAGGGTTTTTTTGGCCAGGGCCGGGTTTGAACTCGCCACCTCTGGTATATGTGGCTGGCACCCTACTCCTTGAGCCACAGGCTCTGCTCCTTGGTTTTAAGCAACAAATATCTGAGGTGTCCTCAATATTCATTAGGGATTCTTTTCTGGAAAACTTCATATTCAGGAATTATTCTGCACTTTTAAAAGGAGAAAAGAATTTCTCCCTGGGAAAAAATAAAGCACACGAGGTGGGCAGAAGAGGTAAAGAGCACACCAAGACTTTCTTCAAGATAGCTGGGTTTTCTCAGCCTTTCCACAAAGGAGATTTAACCCTGCTGTGTGTCAGCTCCATCTCACACCTTTCTGTCTAGATATTTGTGAGCATTATCCTCTGAATATTAATCAGCTCCTAATAAATAATAACAAACGCATCACTCAAATGGATTTAAGTATAAGGAAAAACTTATACTGCCTCAAGTAACTGGAAAATTCAGAAGCAATGCTAGCTTTAGATGTAAGTTGATCCAGGCACTCAACAGTCAAAAAAGGTTAGTTTTCTCAGGGCCTGATTTAGGGCATTCTCAGACCATATGGATTGCACCTTCTTTTCTGCTAGCAAGCCCAGCACAAAGAGAACAGCTCCTTCCAAGTCAGGAAACCAACAAGCCCAGGCCTGACTCTCATGGGCCTGAAACAAACCAATCCCTCTGGCAGACTCTATTCTCACGCATGTCCTTGCAGAGCTCAAGTGAAGGGAAATGGAGGGGATAGGTAAGGTAAGCCGCTGGGACTAAGAATGGGAACATACTAGTGTCCTAAGGAAAATCAGGAAGCACAGAAAGGGGAATGGAGCTTGGAAGGGCAAAAACAATACACATCCACTCACAAACAGTAGCTGTTCACACGGGTTCAAACACGGTGTGGGTGCATGTCCAAGAAGCTCTGCCATCTGCAATGGACAGAAAGGACCCACAGGAGGAGCCAGCCTGCAGCTCTATCAGGCCAAGATCCCAATGATACACACTGCAGGACCTCTCTAGAAGAGGAATTTCAGAATTCCACTGCATCCCCTAAAAATTCAGATAGTGAAGTAGTGAGTTCAGCAACATCTACTCCCCAAACCAAACAGAAAGAAATTGAGCAGTTTCTCAACTGATCCTTAAAACCTGCAGTAGAATCCCTGGAAAAGCTTACTGAAACTCCAGATCCTCAGATCTTACTTGAGATCTTTTCAATTGTAAGTTCTGGAGTGGGGGCCCCAGAATCTGCCATTTAAAAAGGCTCCCAAGCGGGCAGGGAGGAGGGTGAGACAAATGAGTTACCTTAGTTGCACCATGCAAGAGGCACCTACTCTTGGGGCCGTCTCTGCAATCCCACTGCCCCAGTGAGCCACCTGACACCTCTCCCCTCACAGGGGTCAGCCCTGCTCCACAGGCTGTGGGACTCTGAGCCAGGCCAAAGTTGAGAGCCACTGGCAAGGCAGTTCTGGGCCTTGGCATAACAGTGCTGCCATGTGGCTTCAGTCAGGATTAGGTGAAATAGAAACAAAAAGCACTGAGTACAGTTTCATGGAAAAGAGGAAGCACCCCATAAATGTTACTACAGTCACTGTTCATAAAGTACATGGATTTGAGTCAGATCTACCCCCTCCCCTTCCATAGCTAACTGTGGTGACCTGACGTTATTCAACTCCACAAATACTTACTGAGTGTCAACTCTCCAAGCACGGCACTGTGTTCAGCCCCTGATGGGATACAGCGATGAAGAATACACAGCACGCATCCTCAGAGGACTTGCCAGAGCAAATCTGCCAGGGCCCAAATTAGAAAATTATGAAACTTAAATGTTCTGTGTTCACCTGTGCCTCAAGGAACCCATCCTTTTGGTTCCTACAGTACATTCTTCCTTAACCCATCCTCATCTTTCCTGTGATTAGCTATGTTGCCATAGCTGACTCTACTGCCACATTAACTGTCTGCCCACAGCTAACTACACGGCCACATCTAACAATATTCCCATAGCTAACTTTGCTGCTCCATCTAACAATATTCTCATAACTATGTTGCTACACCTAACAAAATTCCCACAGCTAACTATATGTCCATATCTAACAATATTCCCATAGCTAACTATATTGCTCCATCTAGCTATTCCCATAACTAATTACACTGCTCCATCTAACTATTCCCATAGCTAACTACACTGCTCCATCTAACTATTCCCATAGCTAACTACACTGCTCCATCTAACTATTCCCATAGCTAACTACATTGCTCCATCTAACTATTCCCATAACTAACTACACTGCTCCATCTAACTATTCCCATAGCTAACTACAGTACTCCATCTAACTATTCCCATTACTAACTACACTGCTACATCTAACTATTCCCATAACTAGTTACACTCCTCTATCTAACTATTCCCATAACTAACTACACTGCTCCATCTAACTATTGCCATTACTAACTACACTGCTTCATCTAACTATTGCCATTACTAACTACACTGCTCCATCTAACTATTCCTGTAACTAACTATACTGCTATACCTAACAATATTGCCATAGTTAACTGGCCAAATCTAACAATATTCCCATAGCTAAATACACTGCTCTATCTAACTATTCCCATAACTAACTATACTACTACACTATTCCTGTAACTAACTATACTACTACATCTATCGATACTCCCATTCTAATTATATCCCTCTGTCTAATCAGACACCTAGTCTAACTCTACCATCATAGCAAATTATTCTGCCATCATAAACACTTCTCAGAAAAGGTTGGGTGCAGCTCACACCTATAATCTTAACAGTCTGGGAGGCTGAGGCAGGTGGATTGCTTGAGCTCATAGGTTCGAGACCAGCCTGAGCAAGAGTGAGACCTCCTCTCTAAAAATAGCTGGGCATTGTGGTGGGCACTTATAGTCCCAGCTACTTGGAAGGCTGAGGCACAAGAATCACTTGAGCCCAAGAGTTTGAAGTTGCTGTGAGCTATGACACCACAGCACTCTACCGAGGGTGACAAAGTGAAACTCTGTCTCAAAATAACACTTCTCAAATGTCCAGAATTGTCTCCATTCTCAGCTTCGGAGATGAGATATAGAGTCTGACTTCTTCCCACCTATGGAAGACAAGCCTCAGTACAATCCCAAATATTAAATATTTTCCAAAGTCTCTCCTTAGTATACCTAACTAAAATTAGACATAAGCCTGGACACACCCATCATGCCATACCTCTTCCTAGTTCAATTAAACTCCAAAAATATTTATTAAGCTCCTAAAGTGCCTGCTACACGCAAGGGCACACAAAGTTACAAACTAGGAGGAAACATGCATCAGAAACTACAACAGACAAAAACATAAGCATCAGATTTGTGATGAAAGGCCCCCAAAGGCTTGCCTCAGCTTTAAGACCAGATCCTACCCATCTGAGAGTTAACAGATAACCAAATTTATACCCGTGGAGTTTTAGTTTGCCATGCCTTCATATTGCTTCTTTCTCCATAACACTAGCAGAGATACCTAAACAGGCCAGAACTCTGCAACTCTTCTGGGCAAGTTCTACACAAGTACAAATACCAAGTAAACTTCCCCAGGGAGATCATACATAAACCTTCTTTTCATTCTTTGTGCTGCCATCTCCTGGTCTTCTATTGTAAATGAACTGCAATTTCTTGGGCAATGGGTCTAAGAATCTGGAAGAGTAGAAGGCGCACCTGTAATCCCAGCTATGCTAAAGGCTGAGGCAGGAGGATCATCACTTGAGCTCAGGAGCCTGGGCAACACAGCAAGACCCCATCTCTAAGTTTAAAAGAAAAAAGAGAGAGCTTTCTTTCACTCAACAGACGGAAAATTGCTACCACTACAATACCTATAGTAATATTTAAGTGAGAAATTTAAACTAGCTGTAGGCTCCTCAAGGGCACTGCTATACTGAGCAATATATCCATTTTCGTCTTTGCTACCATGTCCTAAATGCCATTGATTACTAGATTGTTATTTAATTTAATTGTATTAAGCATTTCTATTTGATTTATTAGACTGATAACCATGGAAAGAAGTAAGCCATTACACATACCTCTTAAATGATATAGAAAAACTTATTTGGCTCGGCACCAATAGCACAGTGGTTATGGCGCCAGCCACATACACTGAGGCTGGCAGGTTCAAGCCTGGCCCGGGCCAGCTAAACAACAGTGACAACTGCAACAAAAAATAGCCAGGCATTGTGACAGGTGTGTGGCAGGCGCCTGTAGTCCCAGCTACTTGGGAGGCTGAGGCAAGATAATTTCTTAAGCCCAAGAGTTTGAGGTTGCTGTGAGCTATGACGCCACAGCACTCTACCTAGGGCGACATAGCAAGACACTGTCTCAAAAAATAAAATAAAAAATTATTTAAATAAATGATTAAAATTGTTTTAATGTTATTTTAAAATGTTATTATTTTATTTACTTATTTTGCCTTTTGTCTATTTAAATAAACAAGCTGATGGAAACAGCTTGACAACATAGAGTAAAAGGTGAATGTGCAAATACTTCCCAGAGAAAGAAAAGTGTTTTGTTGGGAGGTACCTGTGGTTCAGTGGGTAGGGCGCTTGTCCCATATACCAAAGGTGGTGGGTTCGAACCCCGTCCTGGCCAAACTGAAAAAAAAAAAAAAAAAAAAACAGCCAGGCGTTGTGGCAGGCACCTGTAGTCCCAACTACTCTGGAGGCTGAGGCAAGAGAATCGCCCAAGCCCAGGACTTGGCGACTGCTGTGAGCTGTGATGCCACAGCACTCTACTGAGGGCGATAAAATGAGACTGTGTCTTAAAAAAAAGCAGAGTTTTGTTTGATGAAATGCTGTGATGGACCATTTTAGTTATGTAAAAATTCCCTCAGAAAAATGTGCTAGGAGGGAGAAAAAGAAAACGATCTTGTTCTGTGTGATAATGGAAGAGTATGAAACGTGCTCATACTTGCTGTGAGGAGCAGGGGAGAGGCGGGGAGAAGCTGGAACACAGAAGATGAAAGGGCAGGGAGAGAAGCTGATCCCGGAAGAGCACGGACAGTGAGCCAGCTGGAGGAAGGAGCTGCCCTCCATGAAAGCACCGCACTCTATGCCAGCACTGAGATGGGACAGGTCAAACTCTGAAACTGATAAATGTTCAACGCTTGCTTAACTCAGGTGGAAGCCTCTTTGAAGTACGTGCCATGAGTACCTCTCTCAACCGCTTTGTGAAGTTTTAAAATTTGTATGTGAGTCCCACCCTCCCTCCCCAGGCTGAGCCTCCCAGGGTCTTCTCTCTATGAGCTCCGTTTCTGAGCCATTTTCCATTTACAAAGGCCTGGTCACTTTAGGTAGGGGTGGTAAACTGAACCATTCCTCCTTACCTCAAACTTTTTTTTTTTTTTGCAGTTTTTGGCCGGGGCTGGGTTTGAACCCGCCACCTCCAGCATAGGGGGCCGGCACCCCACTCCTTTGAGCCACAGGCGCCACCCACTTATCTCAAACTTCTTTCCTAAATATCCCATAAGAAGACCTAGGTACCCTAAAGTCCTCTAACTAATTATGATACTCCTTAGTCCAAGTGTGAGCTGCCCCTGCCCAGCTGATGTAAAACACATATGGTTTCTTGCTTATAGAAAATGTATTATGAACATACATTTTGACCCCAAATTTAAGTATATCCCATTCATGGTTCCTGGAACTATGATGTCTTGTCCAGATAAGAAAATAGTTTTCATCGGAATGTAAAGCTTACAAATAAAGGCAGAATCCTTAATTGCCATCCCACCAATGTCTAAGAGATTGATTTAAAGACCTTAAAAAATTACATAAGTAAGAAAGAAGAAAGAGTCACTGTTCACAAAAGTATTCAAAATTTGAGGCTATTATATAAAATGCTTTCTAAATATCACCATACACTTAAAATCAGTCATATAATAAATTTGAAATCTTAAAATTTACTTTAATTCTCAAGATTGTAATTTTCTGGATTTTAGTTGCTTCAGAAGAAAAGAAGGAAATGCTTCATTTAAGGCATGGCATTTTGACATTTCACGTAAGAGTTTGGATTTTTGTACTAAAACTAAATGGCTAAAACCTTCATGTAAATATAATGTAAAACATAGACTTTAAATGGAGCTAAATGACATCTGAAGTGTGTTACAGTTGTAAGCCAAAGAAGTCTTTCGTGATTTGGTTAAAAAAACTCCAGATAATCTGAAAATACATACAAATCAATGGAAACATTTCTGTTTGATCTTTCTAAGCATATCTGCCATATTTTTCTAGTAACTGTATATCTGTGTATCTAATTCTATTTTATCTTTCTTTCTTTTCTTTTCTTTTTCTTTCTTTTTTTTTTTTTTTTTTTTTTTGGAGACAGAGTCTCACTATGTTGCCCTCAGTAGAGTACTGGGGAGTCACAGCTCACAGCAACCTCAAACTTGGGCTGGAGCCATTCTCTTGCCTCAGCCTCTCAAGTAGCTGGGACTACAGTCGCCCGCCACAGCCAAAACCTGGCTATGTTTAGAAATGGGGTCTTGCTCTTGCTCAGGCTGGTCTTGAACTCATGAACTCAGGAAATCCACCTGTCCCAGCCTCCCAGAATGCATTTTATCTTGATATACTGTAGATATTTTCTCAAACATACTTGGATTTGGAGAATTTGGATTTAGATAGCATTAAGGAAATATATATTTGAATTTATCCTGCTATTTAAAAACCTGGAATTCTATCTTAGGGTTGTCTATAATTACAATAAGGATCATATAGTTAAAAATGGTTAAAATGGCAAACCTTATATTAATTATACCACAATTTTTTTTTTTATTCTAGATTAATATGAGAGTACAAATGATTAGGTTACATTGTTAGGTACACTTCAAGTTGTAGTGGAGACCTTCACCCAGGGGGTGTGCTGTATACCCCTTACATTGTGCCCATTAGGTAAGAGCTTATCAATCCCCTCTAAACCACAATTAAAAAATGGGGAAAATATTGATATATCTTTCTATCAGAGAGAGAAAAAAAGACACACAGGTCTAATTTACCCCATCCCCACCCCCACTGAAATATAGAGCTAAGTGCAGCCAATGAACATATGCAAATCTGTGACCAGAGCAATTTCAATGTAAATACTAGTACAATCAAAAAGACTAATCTTAGTACTGTGGGAGGCTGGGGTGAGTGGATTGCCTGAGCTCACAGGTTCGAGAGTATCCTGAGCAAGAGCGAGACCCCATCTCTAAAAATAGCTGGGTTGGCTCGGTTCCTATAGCTTGGGGGCTAGGGTGCCAGCCACATACACCAGAGCTGATAGGTTCAAACCCAGCCCAGGCCTGCCAAACAATGACAACTACAACCAAAAAATCCCTGGGCATTATGGCGGGCACCTGTAGTCCCAGCTACTTTGGGAGGCAAGAGACTTTCCTAAGCCCAAGAGTTTGAGGTTGCTGTGAGCTGTGATGCCATTGTACTCTACCAAGGGCAACATAGTGAAACTCTGTCTCAAAAAAAAAAAAAAAAAGAAAAAACAAATAAAAATAGCTGGACATTGTGGTGGGTACATGTAGTCCCAGCTACTTGGGAGGCTGAAGCAAGATAATCACTTAAGCCCAAGAATTTGAGGTTGGTATGAGCTGGAACGCCATAGCATTCTACTGAGGGGAACAAAGTGAGACTCTATCTCAAAAAAAAAAAGGGGGGGTGGGGGGAGACACGGTATATTCCTAAAACTTTCTTTTTCTTTCTTTTTTTTTTTTTTAATTGTTTTTATTTTTTAGACAGAGCCTCACTATGTGGCCCTGGGTAGAGTGCCATGGCATCACTGCTCACAGCAACCTCAAACTCTTGGCCTTAAGTGTTTCTCTTTCCTCAGCCACCCAAGTAGATGGGACTACAGGTGCCTGCCACAGTGTCCTGCTATTTTTTGGTTGTAGTTGTCACTGTTGTTGTTTGGCAGGCCCAGGCTGGATTTGAACCCTGGATTCGAGCTCCGGCGTATGTGGCTGACACTCTAGCTGCTGAGGTACAGGTGATGAGCCCTTAAAACTTTCTTCTTAAAATAAAAAGAAGAAAGCAACTTGATGGAAGGGGATGTAAAGAAGCATTGTGGCTGCTGAGTTAGGGCAGCAAAGGCAAAATGATAAAGACCAGGCAGCAGATATAACAAGCAATTCCCACAATTCCCTCAAGCAGGCCTGAGGGCTTGTAGAGGTAGAAACTCAAACTTGCCATCCCTCTCCCTGGAGTTCTCAAAATTCAAGGATGCTACGTCATGCCAACAAGATCATGAGAAACTGAAATACATGCTCTAGACTTACACAAAGCTCCCAGATTAGCTGAAAATGCTCATAGGCCAGGCTATTCTAGCCTTTTCCTTCAGGCAAAGTTGCCCAGCTAATCAAAATTTTAGATTTCTTTTTGACATGCATTTACAAGAAAGGGAGCTGGCTTAATGAATTCACCTCTGAGAGTCTGATGCATCCTTCTAAAAAGAGGGTTGTACATGCCAAGCAAACCAAATGTCTGTGGGCTGTTAAAGGGTGTGTCACTGATGGCCGTGGCAGGTGGGCATGCTAACAGTGGCCACGTGGGCTTTTGTATGCTACCGTGGCGACTCCATCTCCCACTGACAACCACATTATTGTGTTCACATTAATATTTTTAATCACATTAAAATTACTACTTGTCTCTACAAAAAAAAAATTACTACTTGCTATGAAATGATAGTTAAAAGGTTAAAGAAGGCTAAAATTTTGGAGTTTGTTCTAAAATACTTATAAAAAGGCAAACAAATTTGGAAAAATATGGATAACTGTTAAAGCTGAATGATGGTTTCTATTACATTACATTGCTCTCTTTTCATGTGTGTTTGAAAAGTTCTATTAAAATTTTCTTTAATTATCTCTTGATGTCCGGTGTGCTGGCCTGTCTCTCTTATTATACTGTGGTAGGTACAAACTAAAGTCATTTATTTCCAATCCACTTCTGCCATCTGAGATCTTGAACAAGTTACCTGACCTGTGTGTGCCTGTTTCCTGAATTGTAAAATGTTGGTAAGAATGGAACCTATCTCACAGGGTTTTTTGTAAGGTTAAAATGAGACACAGAGTAATACATGAAAAGTGTCCAGCTTATAGTAATCATTTCATAAATGCAAGCTATTGTGATCCATCTTGTTTTGATTCTATAATTTAACTCTGTGGGCAATTTATTTCTGTTCTACAACTTGAATGTACAAGTCCACCACAAGGCCTATTCTCTCTCTATCTCTCATGCACAAACACATTGCCTATTCATCAAAATGTCTGCTCTGGGCGGCGCCTGTAGCTCAGTGGGTAGGGCACCTGGCCCATATACTGAGGGTGGAGGGTTCAAAGCCCCGGCCAAAGTGCAACAAAAAAATAGATGGGCGTTGTGGCAGGCACCTGTAGTCCCAGATACTCAGGAGGCTGAGGCAAGAGAATTGCCTAAGTCCAGGAGGTGGAGGTTGCTGTGAGCAGTGATGCCACTGCACTCTACCAAAGGCAATAAAGTGCTCTGTATCTCAATGAAATCTGCAAGTGAAATGGTAACAACTAATTAGAAAGAATTTGGGTAAAGGCATCCATTCTCCCCAATTCCTCTAATATTCATATCAACCTCCCTGCTCTCCACAATCAATTCCATTAATCCCAAACCTAGACTTGATGCCCCACAGGGAAGTCTTCTCCCAGAAGTCTGGTTTGCTATCCACTGGTTTAGAGACACCTATTGTAATATCTTTGTCCTCAGGCCAAATGCGATGGTTCACATGTGTAATCTCAGTATTTGGGAGGTTGAGGCAGGTGGATTGCCTGAGCTCATGGGTTCGAAACCAGTCTGAACCAGAGTGAGATCTCTTCTCTAAAAATAGCCAGACATTGTGGTGAGTGCCTATAGTCTCAGCTACTTGGGAGGCTGAGGTAAGAGATTTGCTTAATCCCAGGAGTTTGAGGTTCCTGTGAGCTGTGACGCCATGGAACTCTACCAATGGTGACAAAGTAAGACTCTGTTTCAAGGAAAGAAAAAAAGATCTTTGTCCTCTCCTCAGCTTTTACTATAAATTCTAATTAAACCTTTCTTTCTTTATATATTTTTTTTTAGAGACAAGAGTTTCACTTTGTCACCCTCAGTAGAGTACTGTGGTGTCACAGCTCACAGCAATCTCCAGCTCTTGGGCTTAGGTGATTCTCTTGCCTCAGCCTCCCGAGTAGCTGGGACCACAGGCGCCTGCTACAAAACCCAGCTATTTTTTTTTGTTGTTGTTGCAGTTTGGCCGGGGCGGGGTTTGAACCCGCCACCCTCAGTATATGAGGCTGGCGCCCTACTCATTGAGCCACAGGCACCACCCTCTTTGTATTTTTGGATCAATTGAACCATGGAGGATGGTTTTTGTTTTTTTTTTGAGACAGAGTCTCACTATGCCGGTCTGGGTAGAGTACTGTGGCATCACAGCTCACAGCAACCTCAAACTCTTGGGCTTAAGAAAGTCTCTTGTCTCAGCTTCCCAAGTAGCTGGGACTATAGGCACCCACCACAACTCACGGCTATTTATTTATTTGTAGTTGTCATTGTTGTTTGGCAGGCCTGGGCTGGATTCAAACCTGCCAGCTCCAGTGTATGTGGCTTGCGCCCTAGCCCATGAGCTACAGTCGCTGAGCCACCCAGAGGATTATTTTTTTTTACTTTTTTAAAATTAAGTCATAGCTCTGTACATTAATGCATTTATGGCATACAATGTGCTGGTTTTATATACAATTTGAAATACTTACAACAACCTGGTTAACATTGCCTTCACTGCACTTTCTTCTTCTCCTTCTTCTTTTTTTTTTTTTTTGTTGCAGTTTGGCCAGGGCGGGGTTTGAACCCACCACCTTCGCTATATGGGGCTGGCGCCCTACTCACTGAGCACAGGCACCACCACTGAACTTTCTTAATTATTGTGTAGGCTTCAGTAAAACCACAATACTTGGTTTTACTGAAACCAAGTAAACCAAGCACGTCACCTTCCAAGACTTAGCCAGAATCAAGTGGAAATGTTGAACAGGCCCATATCAAGTTCTGAAATAGCATCAACCATACAAAACCTCCCCAAAAAGAAAAGCCCAGGACCAGATGGTTTGACGTCAGAATTCTACCAAACCTTTAAAGAGGAATTAGTACCTATCTTACTCAACCTGTTCCAAAAGGTAGAAAAAGAAGGAAGACTACCCAACATGTTCTATGAAGCAAACATCACCCTGATCCCCAAACCAGGAAAAGACCCAACAAAAAAAGAAAATTATAGACCAATATCACTAATGAATATAGATGCAAAAATATTCAACAAGATCCTAACAAACAGAA
>CAUYPK010109945.1:0-12349 GCA_963574355.1 Loris lydekkerianus | reverse complement strand
TGTTTTTGCTCTCCATTTCTCTTCCTCTTTGAGAGCTTGGGAGCATTCAAAGACTTTATCTTCAATGTCAGAAATCCTTTCTTCTGCTTACTCCATTCTGTTGCTGAGGAATTCTACTGTATTTTTCATGTCTTTGAGGGCTGCAAATTCTTGCTTCAGTGTATCTAAGTCTTTGGTGGTTTTGTCTTTAAATTCGTTAAATTCTTGAGACAGCTTTTGAATTTCTCCTCGAATTCCTAATTCCACTTTATTAATCTTGTCTGCAATCCAAATTCTGAATTTGATTTCTGACATCTCAGCCAGTTGTTTATGAATGTGATCTTCAATTTCATCTGCCATATCTTTTCTTGGGGGGGTTGATCTATTCTGGTTATTCATGTTACCAGAGTTTTTCCACTGATTCCGCCCCATGGTTATTTTACTCCCTTTGATTTCCCCCCTTCCGGAGCTTTATCAAGGGCCCAGATAGTGTTGTGGCCTGAGAAACTGGATCCCTGTCTTGCGCAGTGGGGCTCAGTGGTTCTGTCTTGTTTTCAGCTGGTTTCTGTTCAACCCTAGTGTAACATTTACTCTCGGTTGAAGTCTCAGCTGTGGGGAAAAACCAGCAAATTAAGTCACCCGGCCCGTCCACCTCTGGCACCAATTGGAAAAGGAAAATCAAACCTTCCTACAACCGCACACCCAGGGCACCACCTGAAAAGTCCTCACTCTACTGGTTCAGTTCAAAAGGACCAAATTGATTGTCTCAATCGGCACCTGTCTCAGGTGGGAGAGTTCAAGAGGTCTCTGGGGACTGGATCACAGGGGTCAGGTGACTACTCTGATATGGCTTACTCCAGTGCTGCGTGGAGGCAGGAGGAGACACCTAGCAAATAGATCAGTCTGGGAAGGTTTATGCCTCCTTCCCCACCTTGCCCCTCTGTCGAACCCAGTCACTGATATCTCTGCAGATGGCTGACCCAGTTGCCTGTAGTGAACAGATACTCTAGGGGTTTGCACCTGCCTGAATCACAAGGAAATCTGCCAGGCCTCTGCACTCTGCCGGTATCTAGCAGGAGGAGGTGAGGCCTGACATCCTTGGGTGCTTGATGAAGGTCGGGGTGGGGGGGTATTCACTCAGGCTTAGCCCTGTCCCTGGTTGATGTTACTAACAGAACAGAACAACTTTGCAGGATTCTGTCTCTGTTCCTGCTAAAATCGCATGCAGAAGAGAAGCTGTTCTGAGTTCCAATGTCCTGTCCTGTCTTTGCTGCTGGAGGTTTGTATTTGGTTACCTCTCTGAGTCGGCCCTGCCCTGGAAGCTTCCTGGGTTTGTGAGTAGCATCAGGCAAATCCTTTACTCACGGGTGGCCTCCTCTGGTTGCCCAGGGAGACAGGAGGTGTGGCTTCAGAATATCCAGGAGTGAGCCGTTTTGCTATTAAAAAAAAAAAAAAAAAGGTTGTTGATCTGCCTCCGGGAACTGCCACTCTGGTGTGGGCACCCAGTTGACCCTTCTCTCCTCAGTCCCGCGCCCCAGAGTCAGCACTGACCAGCCGCAGTTTATGGTCTGTCCACACCCCTTGAGAGATCACCCAAAAATCTGGACTCCTGGGGGACAGGCCTCTAGATCTGAGAGTGAGGGCGAAGGAGAGTGCTGGGGGCCCAGAGTTGTAGGTAGCGAGCACACACAGTTTCACACAGTTTTATGCCTGGCTGCACCACTGCCAGGAGACAGCCACCACTCTGCATCTCAGCTGACTGTTCTCTCCTCACTTCCGTGCCCCAGATACAGCGCAACTCAGGCACCATCCACACCCTACGAGAAATCACCCAAGAATCTGGACTCCTGGGGGACAGGCCCCAGACCCCAGAGTGAGAGTGGAGGGGAGTTCTGGGAGCTCAGCGCTGTGAACTGGGAAGATACAGTTTCACTCAGTTTTATGCCTGGCCGTATTGCTGCCCAAGGAGGGCTACTGCACCACGCCTCAGGAAAGTGCTGCCCTGGTGTGACTCCCCCCTCAGCCGACTACCCTCTCCTCGCTCCCGTGCCTCAGAGTCAGCGCTGAGCAGCTGCAGCTTGGGCACTGTCCACACCTCTCAAGAAATCACCCAAGAATCCGAACTCCCGGGGGACAGGCCTCCAGACCTTAGTATGAGTGGAGGGGAGTGCTGGGAGTTCAGAGTTGCCGGCAAAGGATATTTACAGTTTTATATAGTTTTATGCCTGTCAGGAGAACGCCATGCACCATAGTAGGGGAGGTAGGTCCAGTTTTTAGAAGGTCTCTCCCGGGGAGTGTAGTGGGAGGGCCTTTAATTTCTGCCCGTTTGTTTGTTTGCAGGGCTCTTGAACAGGTGTCATGGGGGGGGGGGGGAACTCCCGTCCACTTGGTGATGGATTTTGTACCTTTCATTTGCGTCCTTGTGGTCACAGCTCACTTCAGCAGCGTTGATGTGCGTTCTTCAGCCTTCTCTCTTGGTGCAGCTCAAATCCACCAGGTTACTTACTAAATTTTTGTCCCTTAACTCTCCTTCTGGATGGGAGCCTCTGTGGAAAGCTGGCTTCAGTCCGCCATCTTGTTTCCCTCTTGCAATTCATAAAGAGCCTTAAGTGGATCAGAACCTATCGATGAAATGATCTTTCTGAAGATAAGAGGTCAGCATTCCCTTTTATTTAACAAATGAGAGTTGTCTTGAATTTATAGGCAGCTGGGTAGAAAGTGACAGGGACATTGCTGGCAGCACTGGGACTGGAACCTGGGGCGCTGTGAGCATGGCTCACCTGAAGCCCAGGTGGGCACAGCCTCCATCCTGTTTCCCCTTTCCCTCAGTAGGGTTCCTTCTAGCAATCCACATGGAGCTTTGTTCACAGACCAGGGGACAGGGCAGGGATTGGCAGGTTTTGCCACCTCCTGGGCAGCCCATCGTGGCACATCAGGGCATTTGCAGGGGCTGGTTGGTGCTGTGCTTGGCATTCGCAGGAGTGGCAGATGGGAACAGAGAGTAGCGTTCTCTTGTGCTTGCCTTTCCAAGAGGCGCTGTCTGAGGCTTCCTGCACATGGTGTAGAGTAGAGATCAAAGTCAAGAGCGAAGGGGTGAGCTGTCAGGAGCTTGTGGTCAGCGGCAGCCTCCAGCTTTCTTGCTAACCCAGGAGCAGCTATGACCTCGGCCATTGCCTTTCTCTGGAGTTAGTGACCATTCTGCCCAGTGACAAATCCTTGGCCAGATTTTGCTCAGCAGCCTCAACCCTTGGCCTGCTGAGCCCAGTTTTAGCAAAAGATTTCAGTTTATTGAGAATCCTCCACCCTTGATATCTGACCTCCTCGGCTGGCCTTTGGCCAGAATCCTGTTCCTGTCCGGCCAGGTTAGCTGGAAGCCCCTTCCCTTTCCCTGACGGAGCAAATCCCTTCTTGTCACTGCTGCTGGTGGGAGTCTCTCCTCTGTGGCAGTAACCTTGAAGAAAGTCATCCTTGCCTTTTTAAACAAACGTTGCTGATTTTTTTTTCTTTAACTTCCGTCTGGGCAACATTGCCAATTACTGATCATTAAAGAGGCTTCTGTGCTGTCATGGGTTTTTATTTTCTAAACATTATTTGTGTTACTTTCCTATTGCCATGGTAATAGATTACTATAAATTTAGTGGTTAAAAAACAACCCCACAAATTCATTCTCTTTTAATTTTGGAGGTCAGAAGTACTGAATCAATTGAATGGGCTAAATTCAAGATGTCAGCAGGGCTGAAACCTTCTGGAGGCTGCAGGGCAGAGTCTGTTCCTTGCCTCTCCCTGCTTCACGAGGCTGCGTCGCTCCCACCTCTGCTTCTGTCGTGTGTGTCTGTGCCTCTGACTCCTCCTGCCTTCCTTCTTCATAGAGACTACCCACATATAATCCAGGTCAGTCTCTCGATCTTAGGATGCTCAGCTGAATCCCACAGGCAAACCCTTTTGCCCTGTAAGGTAACTCACAGGCTGAAGGGATCACTTACTGGCTCACATTTCTCTATGCCCATGACCCCTCCCAGCTCCCTCTCTAACCCTCATGACTCCTGCAGAACAAACGCAGAATCCACGCAACCCCAGCACACCCATGTTCCCACGCTCGGCCATCCCTGTCATATCTGTTCTCCTGGGGAGTGGTGGATTGTGTCCTATGTTCTGGTGGAGGGAAATCCCTGCTGAGAGCTGAGCTTTTCTGGGGCAGGACTGGGTGCTGTGACGCAACCATGTTCTCTTTTCCCCCTGGAGTTCCATGTTTGTGAGAGAATTACTCATATCAGGCTTTTTCTGTGTTTTTGAAGTATATCTCCCTCTGAGATGCTGGGTATCTTGGCCCAGCAATGCCACCCCAGAAGGAAGCAAAGTCAGCTGAGGCCCAGTGGAGTTCAGAGAGGCCGCCTTATGGCTCCGCCGGCCAATGGGGCACAGGTGCTCCAGGACCTTTACTGCGTGCCCCAAGGCACACCCTCCCTTCACCACTGGCTTCTGTAGGTGGACCCAGGGCCTCTGTAGAGCAACCGTGTCTAGTGACAAATATACTCCTATTGTGAACAAGAGAGAGAAGCTGATGGGGTACGCTTGGTCATCACGAAAGGATGTCTCAAGTCCACTCTTCCCGATTCTGGACTCTGTATGGGGAAGGGTCAGCAGGCACAGTACGTGTTAGGCTGTTTTGCCAAAATGCCCCTCCCATTCATTCCTGGAGAATCCTTCTCAGACTTCAACATGGGGTTCACCTCTGAGATGGCCCCTTCCCCTGCCCTTTCCTTCTGCGTCACCTGCCCTGCTGGTCACTGCAGTGGGTACGGTTGGTGCTTCCCACTGAGGCCCTGGCTGTGTCATCTCATCTCAGAGTCCCATGTGTGTAGCACAGAGCCGGCCTGTGGGATGAACAACCAGTATCCCACAGTCACCCCCCTCGGGCCCGCAGGGGAGCCTATTCCTGCCCAGGAGCTCTTTGGCTCCCCAGTTGTGTACGGCAGGAGCAGGGGGGAAGTGGGTGAGTGGTTTTAGGGCCAGAGGAGCTGGGCTTACCAGTTCTGTGAGAAGGCTGACTATGGAGACCTCAGGGTATTTTGTATCCTAATTCTCTAGGCAGACAGATCTGACCTTCTAGAAATACAAAAAGGCCAATCAAGCCCAGTAGCTTTGAAAAATTAAGATTGTTTCCTTCATTATCGTCTCTCTCCACCTCCCCCCACCTCTCAGTGTAATGGAAGGAAAACATGAAGGGAAACCGGCAACCTGATGCTCTTGGGCTCTGGCGGATCTGGTGTCTGCTAATTACTAGGAGGCGTATTCCCCGCATTTCGTTTTCTTTGGAGCTACTGTGAAGGGTATTGTGTCTTTGATTTGATTCTCAGCTTGACTGTTATTGGCATATATGAAGACTACTGATTTGTGCACATTGATTTTGTATCCTGAGATGTTACTATATTTCTTGTTTACTTCCAGGAGCCTTGTGGTTGAGTCCCCAGGGTTTTCTAAGTGTGAGGTCATATCCTCTGCAAAGAGCGAGAGTTTGACCTTCTCTGTCCCCACTTGGATGCCCTTTATCTCCTGCTCTTGCCTGACTGCACTGGCGAGCACATCCAGCACTATGCTGGGCAGCAGTGGTGAAAGATGCTGGAAGTGCTCCCAGTTTTACCCCATTCAGTATGATGTTAGTTTGAAACTATTGTCCAGTTTAGCAAATAGTTGTTCATATCATGGAGAACTAAGTGAAAATCCCACACATCTTCATTGTTCCATTTCTGCCTTGGTCATTAACCTAAATAAAAATATCAACTCAAAGAAATAAAATGGGAGGCTTGGCCATCCCTTTGTGACAGCCCAGCAAACAGACCTTTCAGGGAGGATTGTCACGGAGCACAAGTGAACTTAGATGGTTATTCCCCTGTCTGACGAGGGGTGTCTGAGAAACCAGGAAATATTGCAGATGGGGATGCAGCTCAGAGGACTGGCACACAGCCTGCAACGGGCTTCTGTCTTTGGACGTCCATTCAAAAAGATGAAATTGCCCCGCAATTCTGTTTGACCTCAGGCCTTTTCCTGTATATTTTGATGTGGTTTCTTAATGACTTTTTTCCTAATTATAGTTTATCATCTTTGACAAAGAAGAAAAAATACCCAACGTAATTCTTGGGTTCCAGTACCGATCTGCAAGGCAAGACGCAGCCTGTCATGGTGCAGGGAAAGGGAAATCAGTGCCCTGGCCTCCCACAGGGTCCTTCCTGAATAGAGGGGGACCCTCCAGAAAAGGGTGGTTTTTTAGCGAATGCTGCAGTAGGTTTAGGCTATTCCTCATTTGCTGGTTTTCCAAGTGTGCCCACGTATTCCGCTATAGCTGTCTGCTCTTCTGGGCTAGTCTGCACCAGCCTCCTCGTTGTTGTTCCTTTGATGATTCTCCCCTTACAGGCTGCCTTAGCTTCCTAGAGGCACTGTAAGAATTTACTACAAACTTGGATGACATAAAATCATAGTAACTCACTTTCTTGGTTCTGGAGGCCAGAAGTTCGATATTAAGGTGGCAACAGAGCTACCTGTTCTCCCCCTGAAAGCTCCAGGGGAGGGCCTGACCTGGCCTCTTCTGGTGTCTGGGGGCATCCAGCTGCCCTTGGCTTTCTTGGCTTGTAGCCACACCACTCCAGTCTCTGCTGCTGCTGTCATATGGCCTTCTGCGTGTGTCCTCTCTTCTCCTCGTAAGGACTCGCTCACTGGCTTTGGGGCTCACCCTGATATGTGTGCAACATGACCTCATCTTTGTGATTTCTACAAAGACCCTATTTTCAGTCAAAGTCACGTTCTGAGCTCCTGGATCACATGGACCTTGAGGGAACGCTGCTCAACCCGCTAGGGCTGTGTTCCTGGACGTGCTTACCAGATGCCATGCCCTGTACCATCTGATGGCAGTATGTCTCTGTGCAATGACGGCCATGACCCCACACTGCTAGAACTTGCAGTCTGGTGGGGGATGCAATGGCTAAGTCATCACACAAACATCCAGCAGCTAACTGGAACCTCTCCCCTGAGGTCTGCTTTCCCCGCCCTCCCACCCAGGTAGTCATTTTTATCTGTACCGTTTCCACGTCTCCACTTCTTGTATACAGAGTCAGTAGGTACCTGATCCTTGGTCATTGCTTAAAGCCCCAGAGGGCAGGGCTCCTGTTACCGGTGTCTGCCTTCCACCCAGAACCTGCACCTCTAATTTTCTCTGGATGTAACACTGAGCCGTGCATTGACTATCTCTGGGATGCAATGGGCTTTGCCTCTGCAGGACACAGCAGGTCGGTGAGCAGAGCCCCTTACCTGATAGAGGGATGTCCATTACCTTTAATGAGCTCCAGGTCCCACACTTCTGGCCCCTGCATTGGAATTCAAGTCGCCGAGGTCGCCTCATTAGTTTTCAACATCATTCTCACCAGCCTACAAAAAGAAATCTTTCTTTCCGACTTTACTTGGACCAAATTTTTCAAATTTTACCACAGCATTGCTGATATTCTGATGGGTTTCTTTGGCGTTGTGACCTCCTGCAACTATCTTTCCAGAGAGCAACGTTCTTTCTTTCTGTAATAGGTGCAGGCATGTAGGTGACATTTTGAAGCTTGGATTATGCTGAGGAAAAGGAAGATACTGCAAATGAGGGCCCTCTCGCCACTGCCGCCTGTGAGATGCTGGACTCCCTAATTGCCCCTGTTTCATAATTAGTGTCTGTTTTCCCAGCACAGTGGCTCAGAAGCACCTGCCGCACAGATGCTATTGTTTGTTGTTGTTTTTGCATTGATAACTATGGAAACCGATGACACTTCCACCAAATGAGCATTCCCCGTTACTTACCACCATCTTCTGTGCCCTGGAGGGCCACACCTGCCCCTCACTGAGCCCTTTGTCCCACTCTTTCCTTCTTACGGTCTGATGTCCTTCACTAAGCAGTCAGAGTGACCTGTAATGGGGAATTGGATTGTGCCGCAGCCCAAGTACAGGCTTCAGGCCTGTGGCGGTCAGGCTCCTGGCTACACTTCTGCCCTCGGTCACCGTCATCCCTTCCCCTCACCTCCAGGGCCTCCTTGCAGGTCCTCAGACCACCCCTCAAAGGGGTCCTGTGGTTCTCTCCCCTCCAGGTATCCACACAGCCTGTTTCTCCATCACTGGTATCTCCCAAAGAGCGTCACAGGTCGCCCCTGTCCCCTCCGCTGCAGTCTCCCTCCCCTCCACGTTCTGTTGTACTCTCTCTGGTTGCCCTTTCCGTTCCTGAGTTTATCAGTGTTGCTCATTGCTGTGACCCGATGAGGAGAGGGATACGTCACATGTGGCGGATGTCCTGGAAGAGGGACTGTTGTGAATGTAACGCGGGGAAACCACCGAGTCTGTCAGACCCTCTGCTTCCCACGAGATCATCATCCTTCCTCCAGTTAGGGTGACACACAAAACAGTGGAATTTAGGGCGGTGTCTGTGGCTCAGTGAGTAGGGCGCCGGCCCCGTATACTGAAGGTGGCGGGTTCAAACCCAGCCCCAGCCAAACTGCAACCACAGAATAGCAGGGCGTTGTGGCGGGTGCCTGTAGTCCCAGCTACTTGGGAGGCTGAGGCAAGAGAATCGCCTAAGCCCAGGAGTTGGAGGTTGCTGTGAGCTGTGACGCCACGGCACTCTACCGAGGGTGATACAGTGAAACTCTGTCACAAAAAAAAAAAAAAAATGGAATTTAAAGTCAAAAAATTTTGAATGATCATGATGTTTGGTGTTAGGATGAGAAAGGCAAAGTGGGCTTTGGTCTGGAGCTCAGGTTTGGGAAGTGGATCCCCAGAGCCTCTTCCTTACCCTCTTGTTTCCACCCCAGTGTGGGTGGGGGAGGGGAAGGAGGAGTAGGGGTTGCTGCCAGGGGGATGGAGCTGCCCTTTCACTGAGCTTGGAGACCTGGCAGGACCGTTTCAGCCCAGGCACCCTTCAGCATGGGGCAGATAGTGTCCCCCTCAGGCAGTCACTTGGTTTCCTATAAAAAGCCGTGGGAGTTCTTGGCTGAAGGCTGAGACATGACAGCCCAATTTCTTAGGCTGATGGGGTGGGTCAAGTGCTTTTATCTGGATAGTTCTGGATGCTCAGCATGCTGCTTCAGGCTGACCCTGAATGACCCATCAGGTGTCACCTTGCCCTAGCAAGAAACCTCTGCTGCTTCTTTGCAGTCACCTCCTTGAGCCCTGGCCAGCTGTGGGACGAGTGAGAATGGTGAGTCTGGAGTCAGGAGACCTGGGCTCCTGACCTGGCTCTGCCATTGCTGAAAAGAGAATTAAGTGGTGTTATGTGTGGTAGGTGTGAGCAGGTGCATGTGTACGCGTGTGCGTGCACACTTTGCATGATGTGTGGATGTGTTTATTACATGGGCACGTGTGCACAGCATGCACATACATACTGTTGTGTGCGTGTGTCCATATGTGTGTGTGTGTGTGTGTGTGTGTGTGTGCGCGCGCTTGATGAACCCAAGAGTTTTTAGTGAAATCAGAATCCCTGCCTCTCTGCCACAGTAGAAAGTTTTTGCCATATTTCTCACTGGGATGCTTGGGTCCGGTCCAGATGAGGGGAGAAGCCCAGCAATTCGTGTCTCCCCTCCTTCCGGGACCACCTTGGGGCTGTCCTAAAGTGCTGCCATGGTCGACAGTATGGCCCGTCCCCTTCGGCAGTGGTGTAACTGGAGCAGAATGGCCTGGAGGCCTGTAGAGCCCGGATGAATGACTCCAGCCCCCGGAGAAGTCCCCAGGGTGTTCTTGCTCTGGAGCTGCCAGATGAAAACAAGCATTTCCTTGTGCCCAGTTATGTGCTCTGTCGTCTTTTCACCCTCTGCCCCCTGGGTCTGGTCTTACTAAGGTAAAGTCTTCATTGCCAAAGGCAGTAGACGCTTTTCAGTGCCTTACCTGTCTTTCTGCTGCATTTGGTCTGTGTGGCTTGTCCCTTTTCTTTTCAGCCCTGTCTTTACTGGCCCCACTTTCTTCTTGTTTCTCTCCCTTATCTCTACTTTCCTGGAGTCACCTCCATGGATCCCGTCCCCCCACCCATCCCTCTGTGTTGCCCTTCACCCCCTCCAGGCTTCCTCCTCTGCCCTGTTCTCTTGAGTAATATTTTCCACGTCAGATACTGTCACTGCCCTCTGTATACCACTGACTTCCCGCCCTGTGCCACCAGCCTCCACTTTCCTGAGAACCCCACACCCTGTGTCCTGGTGGACATCACCAGGATGTTCCAGTCTCCCCTCAAACTCGGCAAGTTCAGAGCTGGACCCATCAGCTCCTCTCAACCCCATTGCTTCTCCGTCACTCAGGATCTGTCTCAGCCTGAAATGCCTGGTTCTGTTAGGCCATTGCTGCCCGCGGGAACTCTCTGGGATGACAGGAAAGTGCTGTGACTGCCCTCTCAGTACAGGAGCTGCTGACCCACGTGCAGCACTTGAAACCAGTCACACTCACCGCGTTTCATATTAGCTTTATCTAGTGTTAATGGGTTTTTATGTGAATGGCTGCATGTGGGTCGGGCTCCCTTATTGGACAGCAAGGAGTAGGTGGCTTCCTTGCCCCACCCCCAATGTCCAGTGGGTCAAAGTCTGTTCCCACTGGCGTTCCCTCAGTTCCAGCCTCAGCCATCTCTCCCATATCACAGTAGCTTCCAAGGTCCTTGCTTCCTGGTCCTTTCCAAATTTGTGTCCTTGGAGCATGCCCACTCATGTTTGAGGACTGTTCTTAAGCATGATCTGTCATGCCAACCTTTCCCTTCCCCACCCCCTTGACAGGCAGAGTAGAACACTTTCTCTTCTGGGTCTCTTTTCCTACTTCTGTTATTCCAATTAACAAAATCAGCAAGTGGGTTCGAAATATTATTAAATATAGACCTGCGTCCCTCTCAGTGAACTGGAGAACAGGCTTGTTCTTCACCTCTTTGTCCCCTTTTTGGGGTATAGTACCCCAAAATGTTGACTGAGAAAATGAAGGAGTGATGTGTGTAACCCCCAAATTTTGTCACTTTTGCTTTAGGTTCCATCTGGGTGCTTCTGATAATTTGTTGTAAAAATCCTATCTTTTAAAAAAATCATCTAACCTGAATGCTGAGTTTTCATAGCATCATAAAATAAGTTAAATTCCCTATAGACTGTTGATTTTTAAGATGCTGAATCATATAGATGAACACCCTGAAAAGAAAAACTAAAAAAAAACTTTAATAGGGCTTTGGGATTATGTGCACTTTATTAAGCACTAATTCTTCCAAAATTGGCAATTTGTGTATGATCTATATTAGCAATTTTCATTTAACTACAGTATTTGCTTAAATAAAATACCATTCTTCATAGAGAAAGAGTTTATTGAACATTCTCAGCTGGGTTTTGCTGAAGGTAATGTTTGTTTGAAGTCAAAGCACAGGCGGCGAAGAGCAGTGACTTGGAAGAACAGGAAAAGGGAAGGGAAGAGGACGCGGCCAGCTCACCGTGGACGCCAGGGGGCCGGCAGCTCAGGTGTTTGCTGCTGCTTAGCAGGATGATGGGGACAGCTCTGTTTGATATAAATGGCAGGGCAGTGTGATAAGAAGGGTCTTTGGTCCATGTGGGCAGTTTTCACACCAGGACGGGGATGCTTCCCTCTCTCTGCACTGCTCACGTCTCCAGCATGTATTTCCACGCAGTTTTCCCTATCCCACCACCTTGCTACCTCCCAGACTTTCCTTCTTCTGCCTGTTTCTTCACATCTACCTCATATCCCCCACAATACAGCCAGTGTGATTCACCTCGAAAAAGCCAAGGAAACATTTTTCCTTTTTTTTTTTTTTAGCTAATAAATTAACAAGCGTATGGGTATGTGTTCAGTCACTGTGTTGGGTTCTAGGGAGACAGCAGAGGAAGGATCGATGTGGTCCCACCTTCTGGCTCTACCCAGACTGGTTCCTGCTGCTTACAGGATCATTCCCTACCTGGGCTTCATGTAGAAGGTTTTCCAAATTGGCCTCCACCCCCTCACCCCCCACCCCGAGAGTATCCGTGTCCCTCCAGGCCCGCAGTGGCCTCTCCACTGGAGGTGCTTTCTCCACTGCCTGGCACCCTCCCAGTCATCATTAAAAGACTTACCTTAAATATTCCCGCCCTTCCCTGAAACTTTTCTGACTTATTCAGGCTGAGATATCCGATCCTTCTGGATGTCCCCTGCAATTCTTTCCGCCTGTTTTTTATAAGCATCGGTTATTTTTATTTTTTTTTTTTTTGCTTTTTTTTTTATTATAGATAAAAATATGCACCATAGATGTGGCCCAACCCATCACCCTCCCTCCACCCAAACCTCCCCCCT
The DNA here is from genome assembly GCA_963574355.1 of Loris lydekkerianus. NCBI lineage: Eukaryota > Metazoa > Chordata > Mammalia > Primates > Lorisidae > Loris > Loris lydekkerianus. Next base: position 61 of record CAUYPK010109945.1, on the reverse strand, counting down.
CCCTTCCCCTTCCTTGGTCCTTTCCTCATAGTCTTGTGGTATACTTGGGTTATAGCCTTCA
>CAUYPK010109942.1:0-12973 GCA_963574355.1 Loris lydekkerianus | reverse complement strand
TATTTATGTCTTGGCTGACATTTTGGTATCATTATACTGGCTCTATTAATAAAAACTATTTCCAACAATATAATTATTTCTAAAACAGAAAGTAACATATTCACATGTAATAAAGTAAAATTTAAAAACACTTTGTTGTATCGATGATCTGAGTATAAAAACAACAAATGCAGAACAGTTACTTTAATCATATTCTTAGCCGTGTCTTTCTCTAATATGCAGTATCAATTGTATGAAATTTTTTCCCCAATACGGTCTCATCATTTTTGTTATTTTTTTAAATAAAACTTCCAGAACACTTCAAAAAAAAAAAAAAAAGAACATTTTTATTGTGGGCTGCCAGTGTTTTGCAGCTAAAACCAGATAGGCAGCTATGCTTCTTTCTACTGTGAAACCTGCTGTGTCTTTTCTGTGCTTTCTTACATTTTTTTCCATAGTCCCTTTCTAGCTGTCCTGTCAGTTATAAGTCTCCACACTTCCTGAAAACTTTGTTCATGGAAGCAGTTATCTGTGATACATAGGGCAATGTCATTTCTTTTTCTTTCATAAATCACCTGTGAATGGAGCAGTGAAATTCTATTTAGTAGTATAAATTTAAGCCACCTTAGCTGTTCTCTTCAGAAAGAAAAAAAAAAAAGACAACTATTTTACTATTGGTTCTCCAGTCACAAAAGTTTGGGAATCATCTCCAAAAACATTTTAAAAAGAGATTATTTCCAGGGGTTAAATATCACATACATGGGATGCAAAATATCTGTTCACTGTATGGAGCCAGCAACAACATGGTAAATATATTTGACTCCTAATAATAACCAAAACAAGTTCCAAAGACAGCTCGTATAATGAGAAGTGACTTGAAGACAAAAAAAAAAAAAAATCATCAGGAGAAACATATTTCACCTTCTATATAATGTGGAACTAACTGAAATATCAAATAGGAGGAAGAGGGCAAATGGACATTGACAGGAAGCAGAGCAGGAGCTTAGAGCTGCAGGGCAATGATCAGATAGCAGTATCATTCATGGACTCAGAGCGGATCTGAGACATGAAAAAGCAAGGCCCAGGAAGGACTCCCAGAGCCAGGAAATGTGTGCAGGGAAAAGCCAGGTCTGAGACAGGAGAAACAAGATGCTGCATCGTGGCATCCCCACACCTGATTTCTCAGTGTGTGAGTTGTCAAGACCAAAAGTTCACAATGAGGCTGCTGCAACCTAGACCACACCCTTGTTTATTGTGTGAACGCCTATGAGTAGCAGATCCAGGAAGATTTCACTTTACACCAAGATAAGATTAGAAATTAGCAGGGACAGTATATAAAAACCACAATCAAGAGGGGGAATGAGGAAAAGAGGCAGAAAAAGGAATGTAAGCAAGTATCACTTACGGGGAAAAGAGTAACTATAAAACAAAAGGAAACTGGTGTCAAGCATTTTGCTACAGATTCCAGAAGCTTAATGACGTATCAGCCAACAATACAAAAGGCAGACAGCAGAGATGTAAAGAGAAAAAAAGGTGAAGTAAGAGACTGGCTGAAAAGGACACTTGTGAAACTAAAGAGAAGAAGGGAAGTAGTACCAACAATCTCCTAAATCTAGTACCTTCAATTGCACTGTAAGCAGAGTGTCATATTTTGAATAAACACAGCTCTATTTGGCAGTTTGATCTTTTATTTGCATAAATGGACATCATTGGGAACTTAGGTAGGATTTTTTTGGAGTTTATATATATGTATATAAGTTTATATATATATATATATTTAAATTTTAGATTAATGTGGGGGTACAGATTTCATAGTTTGTATTTGTAAAGTTAAAGTTCAATTTGTGGATGTGTCCTACACCCAGAAAGTGTGCCATATACTCATGTAATGTACCCATTTGGTGGGAATTTATTCAACCCCTTCCCCCCGCCATGTTATAATTTTATTGAGTTTTTCTTTCATATGGTTGTGTAGGTGTTGATCTACTGGTTTAGTACTCACTACATGTGGCATTTGCTTTTCCATTCTTGTGATATTACACTTAGGAGAATCATCTCCAATTCCATCTAGGTTTATGCAAAAGATAATCTCCATCTTTTTATGGCTGAATAATACAAGTCCCTGGCATCACATCTCTGTCTAGTATCATCTGTGAAGGACTCAGAATACCCCCATTCCTCTGAGTGAAGGGTAAGACCATATCAGTTTACCCCTGACATCGGACACACACTGTTGATCAGCCTGTGATGACTTTCTTACTGCTCATAGAGGAAGAATGAGTTTGGAAGAGGGAGGAAGGGAAACCAAGTGAGATGGCCTGATGGTGTCCATGTTGCATGGGATTCAGGTTGAGAGAGGCTTTCTTCTCTAGGGGTGCTGGAATTTGCAGGATATCTCCCACTTTACAACCACAGCAGCACAACATACAAGGGCTGGTGTTGGTTCTCATTTTTGTTCAGTTGAAACAAACTTCAGAGGGAATTTAAAATATTCTACCCTCAAATATGCCACTCTTGGCATATTGACTACTTTGAGTTAAAGACACTTTAAGCTGCCAGTGCCAGAAGATAATCATGGCCTTCATTTAATTTCTTTTTTTTTTTTTCAGCAAAAATAAATAATGTCTTTTTTAATTAAGATTTTTCGCTTCGGGGGGAATCCTTTTGCATTTCATTTCTTAAAAGCAAGATATGAAACTTCTCTGTGAGAGATGTCCTCCCATGCCACGTAAAACTTATATCAAATAAATTGTATGCTTTTCTCCTGTTAATCTGTCTGATGTTAGTTTAATTTTCACACCCTGCCAGAACCATAAAAGGAAGCGTCTCACACTGCTTATTTGTATTTTAATGCAGAAATTCCTGTTTGGAAATTGCCTCCAAAGTCCCAGGAAATTCAAAGATTATTATGGGGAGCAAATGGCCTTCAATCAAACACAATGCAACTCATGGTTAAGAGCACTAAATTTGGTAAGAAATCTGGGTGTGTGAACGAAAGTTTTCTAAAAAGGAATTTGGAGGAAGGAGACTTCATTTTAGTTTGCAAACCATGGAGACAAAGCCTTCAGTGAAAAAGGTGGGTTGCAAGGAACAAAGGAAGGCTTGCATTTTGTAGCAAAAATTCCCACCTAAGTTCCCAATGAGGTCCATTTATGCAAATAAAAGATCAAAACTTGCTTAGTTCTGATTAGTTTCAGATTAATGTGGGGGTACAGATTTCATAGTTTATGCAGCTGAGTTATGATTGGTCAATACAGCTAAGCCCTAATTGGCTGATGCAGATGAGCTCTGATTGATTGGCTCCGGTGAGCTCTGAAAACACTAAAGTTAAAAAGGCAGAACTCAAGAGTACCTGTGTGACCTCTAGTCAGCAAATGACTACTTGGCTCTATTTTAGCCGCTTAGGGTCCATCTTGGAGGATTGATTCTTTCAGGTTCACATTTGTTCACAGGGGTTTTATGCATAAACAGTGCTAGCCTGATCACTTGCCTTTAAGCTGATAAATTGAAATCATATCTATTAGGTATAATAGGACCCACTTCATGGGTAGTTAGATGATATATGGCAATATCAGCAGTTATCTTTAGGGTTACTACTTAGATCTAAAAGCCATGAAAGATTAATGTTCCGCAAAACATAATGTACATCTTAAGTGAATTTTATCTGTGCCTGTTACACTGCAGGGCCTTTGGATAAACCTCTTGTCATTACTTCTAGAGAAAGTTCTGCCTCCTCCAATTGTGAACAGGTCCATTTCTAGGACTGCTGAGCAAAGATCTTAACCTTCAGAAATGGTGCTGTGAGGGGCAAGGTTCAGGCTCCTGTCTCCTTCGCACAGCAGCAAAGCCCAAGGATGATGAAGGCCCTTTGCCACTGAAGGATTTTCATTAGACAGAGCTTTTGTCCTATGGTCCTCAAATACTTACAAAGGATTGCTCATCTCCAATTGAAAAATGCTCCCAGTTATGAATTTTTTTCATAAAGATGGAATCCATACATTTCATGAAAACCTCAAAAATATCCTTAACTAACCAAAAGTAGAATTCAGAAATAAATTTGACAGTTTCAAGCAACTTACTTCATCACTTGAGGGTTCTGTTCATCAAACTCAGGCTTCCTTTGGGAACCACCTCTTTTTCTCTTTATTGCTTTTCAGTTCATATGAGTCTTCAGATAAAAATAGAACAGACTCAGATAGGTCCCAGTGACATACATATTCTTAGTGCTCCAGGGAATTCACACATCATAAACCTCATCATAGTTTCTCACCATTTGCTTCATGGCAGTCTTTTTCAACAGAATGTAAGATTAACAAGGCAGTTTTCTGGTTTATTGTTTTATCTCTATTGCCAAACACAATATTAACAAATAGTAATTAGCAAGTACATATTTGATGAGTTATTTCAGTAAATGAATTGATAGTCATTCCAACATATCAAAAGGATCCTGGGAAAGATTCTGACTTAAGCTCCCTTTTCTGTCCCAATCTTTCAAGACATACTATTAACCCCCTTGAGAATGTTTACATGTGGATCCCGGATTGTGTCAGTTTTTCTACCCACATTATTTTATTTTCCTTTCAAACTTCCCATTTCCCAGTTCCTTTCCCAAACTCTTCACCTGTGCATTTAGAAGCTCATGCTCTAAAATAATAAACCACTCACATCACATTTCAATCTCCTTCTCCAAACATTCTTTCTAAATCCTTGTATTAGTGGAAAAACCTAGATATCTTAGGACAGTATAACTTAAGCTCAACTAATCAGAAACAGCCAACAAACTTATAATTCTATAACTAGGGACATTCCGGGGAGAAAGACTAGATAAGGCAACTTTATCAAGTTAGTAACCAAATATTTTCTTTGTGTTACTTATACATTCACTCTATAAAAAAGCCTATTTGGTTTGGTGCATCCTGATTCATGAATCACTGTTTGCACAATTAAAATCTTTAAAACTTTATTAAGTCTCAATATATCCTTTTTTATTTTCAAATGATCCTTTATTGAAATATTTTCCTTTATACTTGTTAACTAACGGAGCCTTCCACTGCACTGCTATTGATGTCATCTATGATGTCATGAGGGTGGCACTCATCAGCATTGTCCCACAGATTGGGCAATCTATTTTTAGTAGAGACAGGGTCGCACTCTTTCTCAGGCTGGTCTCAAATCCCCAAGCTCAAGCAATCCACTAGCCTCGACCTCCAAGAATGGTAGTATTACAGGTGTGAGTCACTGTGCCTGGCCCCAAAATGATATTTCTGTTGAGTCTAATGTTTTCTGTATCTTTCTATCTCAATGGTTCCTTGAGAACCTTTGGAGATCAGGGCAGAGGCAGAGAATCTTTGGGGGTCAGGGCAGAGGCAGAGGTACCATTTCAATCTGTTCTTGTCCCGAATAGTCAGTTTCACTGTAATCCTTAAAAGCTTCCAATCACCAGTTGTCTTGGTGATGCCATCACCAACGTTTTTCGGAAAAAGGCCTGGGGAATGAACTCGGGGGCCAAGGCAGACATGGTCCTGGCTGTGGCACTGGTGCACATCAGGTAGGTGACTTTGAGCTCATCAGGATCACACTTAGGCAGCATGGTGGAGGTGGTTGGTGTCAGAGGACCCCAGGGACAACTGAAGAAAGATTCATCTTGGCCTCCTCAGCCCCCCACCCCAAAGGCCAGCTTATCCTTTTAAAACACAGAAAAGCAACTTACCATCTCATCTTCAAAATGAATAAATCCATCAGGAAAGGTCACTTGAAGGTCACAGGTCAAGTTAAAATCAAGAGAAGGGCTGTGCTGTTGCTGCTGGTCTCCTGGCTGCAATAGATGCCTCTCCCTACTCTGCTACCCATGCCAAATTACTCTCACCATCAGCTAGCACTTCAGTGGATTTAGATTCTCAAGGTGTTCAAGTCCCAGGTCACAGGAAGGTCACTTGATGATCAAGGAAAGGTCAGTTGAAGGTGTGATCAAAAATTGATCTCAGCTATGGCTACTTGTCTCATGGCTACAACAGACACCAGTTTATCATTTGTCTGTGACCCATTCCAGGTTGCCCTCATTTTTGGCTAGCATGTCAATGGATTAGATGCTTAAGGGGGTCTGAGTCCCTGGTCATGGGAAAGTTAAAAATCATGGAAAGGTCACTTTTAGGTCATGGGTAGGTCATGTGATGGTCACTTGAAGCTCATGATGTTCAGGTGGAGGCCATGGAAAAGTCAGGTGAAGGTCACATGAAGGTCATGTAAACATAAGGAGATGATCATGTGAAGGTCACAGCCACATCATGGTTATGTGAAGGTCACATGATGGTCACATGGATGTCACATGAAAGTTATGGGATGGTCACGTGGCAGATCACATGAGTCACAAGAATATCACAAAAGGGTTACATGCCTATCATGATAGTCATGTGAATGTCATGTGACAATGTGAACATCAAGTGAAGGTCACATGATGACCACTGGAAAGTCACATGACAATCATGTGATGTTAGCATCAAAGTTACATGATGATCATGTGAAGGTCATGAGAACTCACACAATGATCAAGTCATGTGATAATCATGTGCAAGTCACATGTTCATCACATGAATGTCTAATGGACATGTGATGATCATGTGAAGGCCACATAAAATGAATGTCACATAATTGTCACATGAAGGCCATGTGTGACATGAACATCACATGGAGGTTATGTAATAGTCATGTAGTGATAGTGTGAGGTCATGTGAATGTCATGTGAACATCACATGAAAGTAACATGAAGGGCATGTGATGATCACATGAATGTAACATGAAGTTCACATGATGATCACATGACTTTTATGTGATTGTAACATTAAGGGTCTGTGAACTTCCTGTCTAGTTGCATAAACATGTAAAGTGTGATGGTTACCACCACATGTGATGGTCAGTGAAGGTTACATGAATGTCACATGCCCATTAAATGATGTTTATGTGTTTATCACATTTGTTACAGAACAACATGGGATGGCCAGGAGATGGTTGTGTGTATTTCACTTGATCATGTGATGATTATGTGAAGGTCATGCAAAAGTCACCTGATGATCATGTGAATGTCCAAAGTCATAATGGCCATGTGGAGGTCATGTGAAAGTTACGTCACATGTCGTGTGACCAACACATGTCTATCACATGGTTATCATGCCACTGTCAGTGATTTTTCAGGTCATCATGTGATCATCACATGGCCATCATGTTAATATCACATCACTATCACAGCCAGCACCTGGTCATCACATGACTGTCAGATGACCAGAATGTGATCATCAGTAAGGGTTAGAGGGCTATTTGATGTGCATTATTTAATGTGGTACAAATCCCAGGTAGAGAGGTTACTGCTAGGCAGGTAGGTAGGCAGGTAGGTCAGGCAAGCAGAAAGAACACATTCTGCTTCCTTGGGATGGAGCCGGAGGCTGCAGCTGGGGCAGTCATGGGAGGGGAATCCAGATGGGTTTGGACATGGAGCTGACTCAGCAGGAAATATGGCCCTAGCACCTTCCACCTCAAGAAAGCTTCAGGAGGGGAGCAGGGACCCCAGATGCCTTCAGCCAGCTAGCACCCATGGGCTGTTTCCAGAGGCTTTCCAGGGTCCAGGCAGTGCACCTCTGAAGCTGGGACAGCTGCTCTTGGGCTGACCCTGTGGAGATGGAGTCTGAACCAAATAGGGGAGGCCCAGCCTCCTCACAGGCCCCTTGTGACTGCCTGGTGCTGTTTTCAGGGCTGAGACTTGTCCCCCAGAAAGTCTGGCTGGATCTTCAAGACAATAGCTCCTCTGTCCCTCTGACGATTCCACTGTGGTGTAGACCCCACACTCAGAATAAAGTCAATACAATCAGGAAAAAGGGGGTTTGGTCTTCATCACAACCAGCTAGTAACTTTCCAGGCCTACTACTTCAAGAAGCAGATGTAGTTTTTCTTTTCTAATCCTGGAGCAACACCTCGTGTCTCCACCAAAAAATGTTTTTATTGGTCTTTTCCTAAGGCTAGAGTGCCATCTGGTGTTTATTTACACACACACATACAGACACATACTTTTTTGAGAGTCTCACTGTGTTGCCCTGGGATAGAGTACTGTGGCATCATCATAGCTCACAGGAACCTCAAACTCTTGGGTTCTCTCAAGAGACCCTCCTGCCTTAGCTTCCTGAGTAGCTGGAACTTCAGGCATCCACCACAACACCTGGGTAGTTTTCCTATTTTAGCAGAGACTGGGTTTTGAACATGCTCAGGCTGGTCTCTAACTCCAAGCAATCACCTGTATCAGCCTCCAAGACTGCTAGGATTATAGGCATGAGCCACTGTGCCTGGTCTATATTTTTTAATATTAAAATTCCTTTCTTTCTTATTCTTTATTACTTGTCTGCTCACCACAGTCCACGTTCGGTCTCCCAAATATTCATACCTATTCCTTATACATAAAATATTCATTCCAAGGTCTTCTGGAGCCTCAATCCATTATAGAAACTCTAACCTCAACTCTTTCTAGAAAAAGGGGAGTACTTTGACCGTGACTATAGTGGTATTTAGCACTCTTCTAGGTTAAGTTCAAGAACCCACTTGTCTAACCTCATAAACTACATTGCAATCACTAAAAATGTACTAATAGTGCAATAAAAACAAGAAAAGTTTTGTGTGATTCAGTGAAATAAAAAAAAAAATCCCATCTAAATCTCATCAGCTCAAAAGATCCAAATCTTATCAATCTAAATTATTTAAATTAGGTATGGTTGAGACTGTACCTATCTGAGACTGAGCCCTCCTGAGGGAAAATTCCTCTCCATCGGTGAACCTTCAAAACTAGAAAACAAGTTATCAGCACTCAAAGCACAATGGTGGGACAGGTCTTGGGCACTGGTCAAAGAGATTCCTGTTAACAAAGAGAGACGTGGAAGGAAAACAAAGGAGTCTCTGGTCCCAAGTAATTTCAAAATACAGCAAGGCAAACTCCATTAGATTTCAGGATGGCAGGCAGGGTAGGGGTAGAGACAAGAACAGATAGACAAGGAAAAAGAAACTTCAAAAATAAAATTACACTGAACAATTTCTTACTAAGACATAACCATAAATGTCAAAATTTAAAAGACATTTAATTTGTCAAATAATGTCCATTCAATTAAAAATACAAAGTATTAATAATATAATCCAAAACAGAACTCAAAGGAAAAAATTCTTTAACAATAAAATACAAACACTATGATTTTTTTTTTTTTTTTTAAAGACAGAGTCTCTCTTTTTTTTTTTTTAAAGACAGAGTCGCCCTTGGTAGAGTGCTGTGGCATCACAGCTCATAGCAACCTCCTACTCCTGGGCTTAGGCGATTCTCTTGCCTCAGCCTCCCCAGTAGCTGGGACCACAGGCGCCCGCCACAATGCCAGGCTATTTTTTTTTCTTGGTTGCAGTTTGGCCTGGCTGGGTTTGAACCCGCCACCTTCAGTGTATGTGGCCAGCACCCTACCCACTGAGCCTGTGAGGCGCCACCCAAACACTATGGTTCTAACACAACGATAGCCATGTTCGAAGGGTGTCCTCCTTTCAGCTCTCCTATCACTATATATATTACTACATACGAAATGTGCCTACTTTCCTTCTCTTTCCTCACTGTATTAATTTTCAAACAAAATACATGGTTATCCAAAAATTAATACTCTAAATCATAGCCATTATTTCTATGTCAAGAAAACCAAAAATCCATAAATATAAACCTATGAACAATAAAAATCAAACATGATAATGGCCACTGTTATCCTAAGTAACCATTACATATAAGACACTACTAGACAAGCCCTGACTAAACCAAATAAGCCTGCGTGCCATCATCTATACATTATTTATTTACTTCCAAACCCACTGTTATAGGTAAGTTCAGAGATTACACTCAATAATAACAAAGACCCAGGACACTCTATACAGTAAAATACTAACTAACTATAAATTTAAATATATAACTATAAATAAAAGTATTTTAAAAATATAATCACTTTAAAAACAAAAACCACAATTTTAACTTTATTATCTATAGAGAGGGAGATCTATTTAATATATGCTATGCTAATTAATAACATCATTAAAATTTACTATACAAATATAAAAGTAACCAAAAAAAAACAAAGACAAAAAACAAAAAAAGCAGAACAGCTCCTTAAAGAGATATCCTCACTGTTCTCTGAACTTACTGACTTTTCTATAAGTAAAAATGAAATTATTAACCTCTCATCCACTTCTCTGTTAATTAACTTCAATGACAGACCAACAACAGCCACACTTACAGAGGCAAATAAAAAAGAGGAAACAGGTGCAGGGCGAGCTGCACTGACAAGGTTGAGCTGCAGGTGTGCTTGACTTGCACGGTCCTGACCTGCCACAGGTGGTGAAGTGGGCCTGTGGATTGGACCGTCAGGTAGGAACTGGGTATTTCCCAATTTGGGGGTTAATGTTCACCACCTGGGAGAATGTCCCCTCTTTGGGTCAAACACTTGGGAGTACTTGGTGTGCAGTGGCAAATCTGACCCAGCAATCAGTGACCACTGGGCAGGATAGTACAGTAGGATAAAGAGTATGTTGTGCTGTTACTGCAAGTTCCCTAAAAGTATAAAATTATTGGAAGTAAACGACTGTTATAAACAACCCTGTCAACACCCTGTCAGTAAAACAGAGACAAAATCAAACTTGGTTGCAAAGGCTGAGCTCAACCCACATCCAGCTCAGCACAGCTGTGGAAACAAGCGCCCAGGTAATAGTCTTATGTCACTTTAGTGTGAAGCCACTAAATGGACATCACACCAGTGGCCACTGCAACCCATGTGTAGAGGACCTTGGTGTGGTGGGAACTGTGGGCTCTTCATTTCAAATTTTCCACACAGAGCCCCCCTCTCTGATCTCTGAACACCAGCTGCCCCTCAGAAGGCGGGGCTGAGACAGGAAGATCACACTTGTGGTTGGAGCCTTGGAGCCCCAGGGTGTCGTGCTGAGGGGGCGGTGCTGCCTCATCCCCTCACGCCAAACGCCCTGAGGAAGAGATTCAGCGTTCTCTAAAGCTGTGGGCGGAGCTGAGGCGGAGGCTGCCTAGTCACACACCAACGCCCATGCCGCGAAGAGGACAAACCGTTCTCCCCCTGCTGGCCATCGTGGACATTGCAGGCTGGCTCTCCCAGACTCAGAGGGTGGCTTCAGTGACTACCTTGCCTTGGGCTGCTGCTAGTGATGTCACACCTCAGCCCTCCCAGGCAACACACATTGCTCTGGGCCCATCAACGCAACCAGCAGAACCGAGACCTGGCAAGGAAGAGCCTTGGTGGCAGCTGGTCACAGTCAGAGGCACAGGTTTCTGAGGACCCCTAGGGCATTGTGTTCTTCCTGTCCTTGGCAGGCAGAAGGTTCACTCCTGAAAGTTCTAGAACCCTGACTTGGTCACTGCATCCTGTCCATTTTTGGCAAAATGAACTAAAGTCTCTGGGACCGACCCTTAGCTGATCCTGGACCTCCCAAGAAGGGCACCATGCAGTGGGTCAGAGATCCTGTCTGGGTGGAGACTGGAGGCCCCTCCTTACCCTCTCCACTCAGCACCCATGAGGAGGGGCCTCTTCCCTCAGCATCTTGCCCAGAATTTCCCAATGCTTCTCTTCTCCTCTTCCTGGCTTTACCTCTTGTCTCTAAGAGAAGAGGGTTGTGGCCCCAGAGGCTGTTCTGCCGGCCTGGCCCAATGGACATTGGTGAGACATCATGACCAGGTGGTGCCACTTCTTTCTGTGCCTTCCTGAGTCACCTTTTATACTGACATTAAAAGGGACATGATGGCTATTCCAAAGTGCTGAAGGCTGGGGGAGGGGTAAAGGGAGGTGTGGGGGTGGGGTTTGGTCAGCTATGGGCTTTCAGGGATCCAGGGACAGCAGGGGGAGGCAATGGATTTTTCCATGGACAGTGCCCCCACTGCAACTCCTGCCCTCGTCTTTCCACTGGTTCCAGGAGACTGAGTGCTGACTCCTAGATAGGCAGGGCAGCAAGTGGCCACACAGGAGAGGCCATGGCCTGTAAAGGACTCTGCTTCTGTCTCTCACCTTGTTATGGGTAAGTTTGGGGAGGCAGCTGCAGTCAGGGGAAAGAGTGGTGGATTGAGAAGAATGTATTAGTCTTTTAGGGCTGCCATTATAAAATACCACAAAGGAGGAGACAAGACAACAGAGATTTATTGCCTCATAGCTTATTTAAATGAGACCCTACAACAACTGTGCTTGATAGACACATATAGAACACTCCATCCCAAAGATAAAGAATATACATTCTTCTCATCATCCCATGGAATATTATCCAAAATTGATCATATCCTGGGACACAAAACAAATATCAACAGAATAAAAAGAATTGAAACACCAGAATTCTATCAAACCTTTAAGGAAGAGCTTATTCCTGTACTGCAGAGATTATTCCAATAAATTGAGGAGGAAGGAATCTTCCCCAACACGTTCTATGAAGCAAACATCACCCTGATACCAAAACCAGAAAAAGACCCAACCAAAAAGGAGAATTTCAGACCAATTTCACTCATGAATATAGATGCAAAAATTCTCAACAAAATCCTAGCCAATAGATTACAGATTATTATCAAAAAAGTCATACATCATGATCAAGTAGGTTTCATCCCAGGGATGCAAGGCTGGTTTAACATACGCAAGTCCATAAACGTTATCCACCATATTAACAGAGGCAAAAATAAAGACCAAATGGTCCTCTCAATAGATGCAGAAAAAGCATTTGATAAAATCCAGCATCCTTTTCTAATGAGAACACTGAAGAGTATAGGCATAGGTGGCACATTTCTAAAACTGACTGAAGCTATCTATGACAAACCCACAGATAATATTTTACTGAACGTAGTAAAACTGAAAGCTTTTCCTCTTAGGACTGGAACCAGACAAGGTTGTCCTCTGTCACCTTTATTATTCAACATTTCTGGAAGTTCTAGCCAATACAATTA
>CAUYPK010109937.1:0-16789 GCA_963574355.1 Loris lydekkerianus | reverse complement strand
AGAGATCTCTCCTCAGAGGTCCCTCCTCAGAAGCAGCATAACAAAATCCAAACTTGGCAAAGAGCCACAGTATACAAAATAATGATAAGAGGCAAAGAGCCGCATTCATTTTGGCCGGGAGCCGCATGCGGCTCAAGAGCCACGTGTTTGCCACCCCTGGTCTATAGTCTGATGATCTCCTGAGGGCCGTGTGTGTCTTAGGCTCAGTAAAGGGGTCTACTGAATCAGTCCCGCCCTGGGAGTCAGCCAGCACTGCGTGTGCATTTTCTAGTCCCCACACTCCACCCAGGCCGGTACCGCCTCAGACAAACCCTTTACTCACAGGGCCTGCATTCGTCTCAGGTCTCCTCTGAGGTAGTTGCCACCTGACAAGATGCCCGGCCTCCTCTGGTTGCCCAGAGTGACGGGGGTGTGACCTCGGGATACACAGGGGTGAGCCCTATTGTTGCCAAAATCGGCTGCCGCTCTGCACCTTGGGGCACCACCACTCCGGCTTGGTTTCCTCTCAGCTGTGGTTCCCTCTCAGCCGACCTTCCTCTCCTCACTCCCGTGCCACAGAATCAGCACTGACCAGCTGCAGTCCAGGCCCTGTCCACACCCTTTGAGAAATCACCCAAGAATCTGGCCTCCTGGGGAACAGGCCTCCAGAGCTCAGAGTGAGAGTGGAGCCAAGTGCTGGGAGCTCAAAACTGCAGGTAGAGAATATATACAGTTTTATACAGTTTTATTCCTGGCAGGAGAACGCCGTGGCACCCTAGTAGGGGAGGTAGGTCTAGTTTTTAGAGGGTCTCTCCCGTGGAGTGTAGTGGGAGGACCTTTGAACTCTGCTCGTTTGTTTGTGGGGCACTCTGAGCCGTTCTCATGGGGGAGGGGTCTCCCGTCCGCTTGGTAATGGATTTTGTACCTTTTGTTTGTATCCTTGGGGGTCTCAGCTCACCTCAGTGGGGTTGATGTGTGTTCTTCAACCTTCTCTCTTGGTGCAGCTCTAATCCACCAGGTTACCTGCTAAATTTGTGTCCTTTAAGTCTCCTTCTGGATGGGAGCCTCTGTGTAAAGCTGGCTTCAGTCAGCCATCTTGTCTCTATCCCGAACACAAATGTCTTAACGCTGTAATTGGGTAAATGAGGTGAAGGCTATGTTAATTAGTAGGATATAAGCACTCCAATTTGTATAAATAATCAACACATTGAATTCCATAATGGCATAAATATGTTTATGATCTATGTACAAATGACTTAATAAAAAAAAAAAAGTTAAAAATTTTTTAAAAAGAAAATGCTCGAAAATATATAGTGTGATCATTCTGAACACACATTATCACCCCAGCACACACCCATGGTGATGGGAACACAAGCCTGAGTTCCCACCAGCCCCACCGCCCCTGCACTTGTGGCCACATCACGCTTGTTCCTTTTCCTCCAACTTGCTGAGCTGGGTCCCCACCAGGGCTTTTTGCACAGCAGTGTCTCATTCCAGAACACTCTTCTGGGACTCACTGTTTCTAGTCTTTAGCTCTCAGCTGAAACGCCACCTCCTCCTAGTGGCCAGGTTTTAAAAAGCAGCTGCCTGGTCACCCTGTTTATGTCTCTACCTCTGCAAATGTCTTATCTTTTGTGTATTTAATGTAACTGTCTCCATCCCTGACATCAGTGCCATCAGACAGAGGAGCACTTGTCCTGGAAAAGCCTAGAACACAGCAGACACTGTGTGCACTGCTGCCTTTGCTCCTCGGCCAGGGAGCTTGTCAGTGTGCCTCTCCGAGAGGGGAACATTCCCAAAACAGAACAAACACCCAGATGTGGTGTGAGCACTTGGTGTGTGTTTGTGGGATTGAATGTGAAACCCGAATGCAGAACTTTCCTGCCACTAATCCACTTCATGCGCCAACATATCCATTTCCATCCCCAATGTCAGATTTGTGCGACGGTGCTGGAGTTTGATCCTGAAACTGAACAGCACGGTGACATTACAAAACTATCTTTGATAGGTCGGGATGAAGGACAGGTGTTCTGTGTCTCACGGGATGCCGTGTCTTATAGAGATTGTGTGAAGCAGAAAAACAGCACCCTGACCTTCGCTGTCTGACCTTGAGCAAACAACCTGACATCTGCGAGCCTTGTGTCTAAAGTAGCTGCTGTGCGGTGCATCTTACAAGGGTATATGTGAAACTTAGTAAATGTGGAATGTAAATGTCTTAACACAATAACTGTGAAATTTCCAGGAAGGCTATGTTAACCAGTGTTTGGTAGAGACAGAGTCTCACTCTATCACCCTCGGTGGAGTGCTGTGGCATCACACAGCTCACAGCAACCTCTAGCTCTTGGGCTTAGGTGATTCTCTTGCCTCAGCCTCCTGAGTAGCTGGGACTACAGGTGCCGGCCACAATGCCCAGTTATTTTTTTGTTGTTGCAGTTTGGCTGGGGCTGGGTTTGAACCCGCCACCCTTGGTATATGCAGCCGCCACCCTACCCACTGAGCCACAGGTGCTGCCCCCATGTAACCAGTACTTTTAACTACTGGCTATAAAATAGGGATTCCCCTGACTCTTCCCTTGGGTTTGATTAATTTGCTAGAGTGGCTCATGGAACTCAGGGAAACAGTTTACTTAACATGAAATGAAGGAATGAAGCAGGAAGCTGCTCAGTCTTTCTGCTCACACAGTGCGTGTATCTTTGTGAGTTCAGCTATCTGGGTGCCCTCAGAACCCTGTCCTTTTGGGGTCTTGTGGAGGCTTCAGTATGTAGGCGTGAGTGATTATATCATTGGCCCTTGGGGATCAACTCAAACCTCAGCCCCTTGATCCCTACTAGAGGTCAAGGGTGGGGCTGAAAATTCCAATGAAGCAGCTTATTAGTACAAAGGATGCTCCTGTCACCCTGGAAATTCCAAGGGATTGAGGAGCGCTGTGCCCAGAGCTGAGGGCAGGGCCAGATACGTGTTTCTGATAGTGTCACAAATCACAGCTTTGTGAGCCTTTGTCGATGTTGTCAGTGTTGTAGAGAGTAGTGTTACCTCTCCCATTTGACACACCGAGAGAGTGTCCCAGAGAGCACAAATAACTTGTCCAACCCCACCATAGGGAACAGCAGAGTTGGGGTCACATTCTGCTTCCCCAGGCCCCACAGCTGGCCTCACCTATGATATGAAACATCTGGGTAAGATGAAATTTATGTAGGCATCCTTCAGCAAGCTGTGTTTTTGATTAAGGGCCTCTGTCCCCTACACAGGCATCTAGGCATTTAAAGACAGTGTTCACAAACCCTGATCATACGTCTATGCCCCGGGTTGGCCAGCCCCTTCCTTTAAGGTGGCCTGGTGCCCAAGGGGCATGTGTTTCTTTTTATCCCCAGGCCGACTCTTCGTCCATTCTCCATCCTCACAGTCAATGGCCCAGACAGGCCACAGGGGCTGGGGCCAGGAGTCTGATCTTTCCCAGCCCTTGCTATTTCTGTCACCAAAATCTGAACTGGTGAGGACTCTTGGTGGACTCCTATGGACTCTGCTGCAAAAACAAACCCCATGCTGCCTATTTCCACCCTCAGCTAGTGGGGTGTCCCCTGCCAACTCCTCCAGCTTCTGGCCTTTCCCCCTAAAACCCGATTGCATGGAGCAACAAGGGCGACCCCCTTCTTTGTCAGTCGGAGCCAGCAACTATCCCTTAAAATCCTCCAGTGGTTTCCAATTTCCCTTGGAAGGAAAACCCAACCCACAATGTCCTAACAATCAGCTTCCTACCTTCCCTGGGGCCACCTCCCTTCATGCTCCACCTTTGGACCTCACCCTAGCACACACCTGGCTTTCTCCGGCTCCCTAAGCACACCAGACCTCTCTGCACTCTCTTCTCCCCCAGCCTGGACTACTCAGGCTCAGAATGGAGGCTCCTTCCTGCTTATTCATAGGCACTGTGTTCTGAAAGTCACACATAACTGCTACCACACCCTGGATGCATCCTGATTCTCCTGGAAGAGAGGTTAGACTGGGAAGTCGCACATCTCTTATAATCAGTGCAATAGCAGAGAAGAGGCCAGTGAAGCATATGAGTTTTCTGTACTGGACTCACAATATTTTACAGCTGCAGCAAGAAAATGCAGACAGCCATCCACTGCCTCAGATCTGGCGTTGACCCGATGCTAGGACTCTTCAGGGGCAGACAGCATCTGACTTTGTGGCCACACAGGGACGTTATACAAGCCACACAGTCAGGTCCCTGAATTTCCCATTAGCTGGACTTTCGGTCCTACCTCCAAGGCAGGGCTGGTCTCTGAAAAATCTCCACCATGTCTCTTGGACTTTTTAGAAACATTTATCCCCAGCGTCCTCGCCCAGTCCACTGAACAGGTTCCCATCACTTCCCTAGGACTTTCATGCAATCCTCCCTCAGTGGAAAGCTGATTTCCACAGTGACTGTGTCCTCCTTGTGACCCAGTGCTTCTCAGGCTGGGCACTGCAGCACTTTGGAAGAGTGACTGGCAGGTGCTCCGTGTCACTCCTGTCTCTGCCCACAAGCAGCCACAGCACTCCCCTCAGTTGTGTGATAACCAGAATGTCCCCAGACAATGCCAGATGTCCTCTGGTGGACACAACCCCCACACCGTTTTATCTTTGTCTCTGAACCGCCATTTCAGTCAGACTAGGTGATCCCTGTTGTCCTCCCCAGGCTGAAAATCTGTGCTCTGTCCACTCTTTGTCTCCTGTGGTCTTTACAAGAGGAGCAGGAGTGGGATGATTTGCTTTCAGTTGTGCAGAACAAGAGGCCAGTCTTCACTATGGCGGTGGACCAATCAGGGTTTTCCAGAGAAATGAAAGCAACGGAGTGTGTGTGTGCGTGTGTGTGCATGTGTGTGCATGCATATGTGCATGTGTGCACGTGCTTGTGTGTGTATGTGTGTGCATGCATGTATGCACTGCATGTGTGTGCATGTGTATGTGCATGCATGTGTGCATGTGCGTGCACGTGCTTGTGTGTGTGCATGTGTGTGCGTGCATGTGTGCTATGTCCTTGTGTGTGTGTGTGCATGCATGTGTGCACTGCATGTGCGTGCACGTGTGCACATGTATGTGCACATTCCTGTGTGCACACATGTACGTGAATGAACATGTGTGTGTGCACATGCACGCATGTGTGTGCACACAGAGAGAAATTTATTTTTTACAAATTGGCACACACAGTTGTGGAGGCTTGATAAATCCGAAATCTGCAAGGCAGGCTAAATAAAATTCCAGAGAGGAATTGCAGCCCAAGTTCAAAGGTCATCTGTTGCCAGAATTCCTTCTTGCTTAGGGGAGTTCAGTCTTTATCTATCAGGTCTTCAACGGATTGGATGAGGCCCACCCATACTTGAAGTCTGTGGACTGAAATGTTAATTTCAATCCCTCCAAAACACCTTCACAGAAACAACCAGAATGTTTGACCACATATCTGACCATGTGGCCCAGCCAAGTTGATACATAAAATTAACCAACACAGGCAGCAATGGATGAATTAATTTATTTCAAAGAGCAAGAGGATCCACTTGAGTTTGTCTGGAATTTGGGCCAGGCTTTCATGATTACTATTGGGAATGTCACTTTTACATATGCCAAGTGGGAGCTTTCTGGGGTCTTCACCGTGAGAACCACCAGGGACCTGTGAAAAAATATAGAGGTCAGCGCTACCCTCTGAGTGTCCAACGCACTTTGTCTGAGGGGTGCGGGCACAGCAGAGATTGTTAGCGACACCCAGTGGCCCAGTGTGGGTGCAGATCTACTTCCCTTCACGTTACTCTTGAGTTGCTGGAGCTGCAGCTCA
The DNA here is from genome assembly GCA_963574355.1 of Loris lydekkerianus. Classification (NCBI taxonomy): domain Eukaryota; kingdom Metazoa; phylum Chordata; class Mammalia; order Primates; family Lorisidae; genus Loris; species Loris lydekkerianus. The sequence continues at coordinate 11,001 of CAUYPK010109937.1, read as the reverse complement.
CCTCCCTGCAGCCACCTCCTGGCTGTCCCCGGAGAGAAGCCTCAGCAGGAGCCCTTGCCACTTGCTACCTGCCCCTGCCACCAGCACAGGCTTGGCAACTGAGGGTCCCTTCCCCACCATTTTAATCGAGGTTTCTACTAAAATATAACAATTATTATGTTTTATCTAACAGTTATTAAGTTTTGAGGTGCTCACAGTACTAAAAGCAGCTATTATCTTATTTAATCTTCCCTTGACCCTATGAGGATGGTTCTACATTTGTCCCCAGGTTCTAAATGAGGAAACCAAGGCACAGAGAAGTTAAACAACTTGCCTGCCGTGGATACTGGCAGTCTGACGTTGATGACTTGGACAGTTAAGGCTTTTTTAAAAACTTGCTTCCATGAGACATAAATCAGGGTTACAGCCACTGGGAAGGAGGAAACAAAAATTAGCAAAGCTTCCAGATGTCATCATTGTGTACATAAAAAACTGAAAAAATAAAAATTCTTAGAATTAATAGTAGTTTAGCAAAGTGCAGGACAACTATTGCATTTCCAAAAATCAGTTGTGTTCCTGGTAACAGTCCATGAAAGTCATATTTAAAAATAATGACTGGGTGGCGTCTATGGCTCAAAGGTGTAGGGCGCAGGCCCCATGTGCCAGAGGTGGCTGGTTCAAACCCAGCCCCAGCCAAAAATAATAATAATAATAATAATAAATAAAAAGGAAAAATAATGACCATATCCACATAGAAATAAAAACAAGCTACCTAGGAAAGAAATTGACAAGCAAGGTGTGGTACTTGAATGAATAGAACTATGGAGCTTTATGAAGGGATTAAAGAAGATTCACCCTTTGGAGACATGGTAAATATTGTAAAAAATGTCAATTTTTTTTCAAATTAGTTTATAGATAAAAATAATTCCTTTCCTTTTATAATCCAAATTAGTCATGAAAATAATTTCTAAGCAATTTGAAAATTTCCAAGCACAATATATAAAATGTTTTTTGAGTTCCTGGCAACTTCCAATATCTCAGAAGTGAAAAATAAGTCATCGTGAGCACTTGAATCAGTTCTAAAATTTTTTTCAGACTCAGCTACCTATTGCAGGGAGATCCTTTTTGCTTGGCTGCATCTAGGGTACTCAGATCCAAGCAAATTGGCAACAAAATTGTCTCACGGTTTTAAAATATTTAAATTATGAAACTAACATCTATGAAATGTATATATATATAGTTTAACAAATAATAGAAGGAAAACATATCTAGTTACCAGGGAGGAAAGGCCCTTAGGCAGCCCCATGATGTGGTCCTCGGGGGCTAGTGGAATCCCTGCCCTTGAGTGTGGGCAGAGCCTGTGACCTGCTTCTAGACGCACAGAATGTGGTGAAGATGAGGGGAGGACGTGGTGGTGCATGACATGGTCACGTTACAGAAGATTGTAATGTTCACGTTGCTGGAGATGCTCTTCTTGCTGGCTGTGAAGAAGCAGGCTGACATGTAGTGAGCACCTTATATAGCAGCCATGTGGCACGGAGCTGAAGCCTCAAGTGCACAGCCAGCAAGAAACTGAATAGTGCCAACAACCATGTGAACTTGGATGCCAGTTAGTTCCCAGTAGAGGCTCAGAGCCTCAGATGAAACCACAGCCCCAACCAACATCTTGATTACGACCTTGCAGATGTCCTGAATAAGCTGTGCCCAGACTCTTGAGCCACAGAAATGGTGAGATAATAAATGTTTATTTCTTTAGCTATAAAACATTTTTTGCAGTATTATGATTCACCAATATGCCATCACTTAAGGTAAGTATTAAGGCAGTATTATGATTCACCAATATGCCATCACTTAAGGTAAGTTATAACTATAATTAATATCTATAACAACTAATATGCCGTCACTTAAGGTAAGTCATAACTATAATTAATATCTATAAGCGATCTCTCATGCATCCTTCCTGATCATATCTTTTCCTCCTTTCCAGAAGTAAGCACAATTTTGATTTTTGTTTTGATAATTCCTATGTTTGTCTTTATAGACTTGCTGTTGTATGTAAGTATCTCTAACTAGGATGCGTTTTGTTTTGGAAATATGAATATCAACGCACAAACCTAACTCTGTAACAATTTTCAATGGGGTGATTTTTAACTTGAAATAGTGACTGTGTTCTTGAAAAATACATAGAAAATAATGGCAAAAGATCTTGAGAAAGAAAAATAATAAAGGATGTTTTATTTTATTTTATTTTATTTTAGAGACAGAGCCTCAAGCTGTCACCCTGGGTAGAGTGCCATGGCGTCACAGCTCACAGCAACCTCCAACTCCTGGGCTTAAGTGATTCTCCTGCCTCCGCCTCCCAAGTAGCTGGGACTACAGGTGCCCGCCACAACGCCCGGCTATTTTTTGTTGCAGCCACTATTGTTGTTTGGCAGGCCCAGGCTGGATTTGAACCCGCCAGCTCAGGTATATGTGGCTGGCACCTTAGCCGTTTGAGCCACAGACGCCGAGCCAAAAGAATATTTTAGATTTGGAAGATATTGTAAAGCTAGAACAATAGAACAACATGATACTACTGGAAAAGTAGACTGGTGAATGGAGAAGAACGATTATGTGAGAAATGAACCTTATTGTGCTTAGCAGTTTATTATCAATAAAAGCATCATAAACAGTGGCTTAAAAAAATGGGCTTTTCAATAAGTTAGCAATCAAAAAATACCAAGTCAGATCTCTACAGCATACTTGTGTCTGCCTATACACACCCACACACAGTCACACATATACACACTTACACACTCCTAGGTGACTGATGGATGGGTAAAAGTACCACGACATAAAAGAAAACATAGGCAAAGATTCCTCTTACCCTGGTAATCAAGAACCTAAGCTTCAATGCAATGAAAAATCATAAAGTAATTTATTGGCAAATTTGACTACAGAAAGATGGAGCTCATTTTATCAGTTAACAACCTGAACATGATTAGAGGACAAAAAAGTGATTCATGAAACATACAAAGTTGGACAAGTAAGTTCATGAACTCGTCTCATCCTAGAAAAAAAAGTGCTGTACACCTTACTGCTGAATATCACTAGGGTCACCTTCGAAGTGCGCCCTTTGGGAAGCTATGCACCAACGCCAGTGGCTAGCCAATCCCCTGGAACGTGGGGCCTGGAGGATATCGTAGGAGCTACCTTTAGGGTTCCAAAAGGTGAGTTATCTACGGAGGAAAGTTAAGGGTCTCTACAACTGACAGGGAGAGAGGCAAGGATCTTTACAGCTGGCAATTAGGACACTGAGGTGCTGTGAGAGGATCTTAGTGGTGCCGCAAAATTTTTTTAAAGATCATTAATTAAATTATTTTCAAAAGAAGTTGAAAGCACAGTAAGTATATTCTTTTTATTTTTTATTTTATTTTATTTATTTATTTATTTTTTTCTGTCGAAGCAGGAACTCAACTTTATTGCCTCAAGCAGCCGCTTATATAGAGCATGGGGAAGGGGCGGGGAAAGGAGGTGGGGGATGAGGTGCATGACAGGGTTTTTCTCAAGATAAAGTGTGCCCTGGACGTTTAATTACAAGTTCAAGTGTGTCATGAGATGAAAAAGGCTGAAAACACTGAGTTAGGGAGAAAGTTGGGAATCTTTACAACTAACAGATGTGCAACCCCAGCGCGGCATTCACAGAGGTGCAAACAGGGGACGGTGGCTGATCATTTTCACTGTTCTTAACTAGGTTGTTCCTTCACAGGGCTTTTGGGGGGGGGGCTTACTCCAGTTCCCACCTTGTCCCCTTCATCAATCTATAAGAGCATTCAAAATTCTCTCTTGGAGACAGCAGAGAGAGAAAGAAGGAGGGAGGGGTGGAGAAAAAAAGAGCAGAGAGAGGGAAGGAGGGAGGGGGGTGGGGCCTTGGTGTGTGCCACACCTTTGGGGGGCAAGACACAATTGCAAGAGGAACTTTGCCTAACAAATGCAATCAGAGTAACCTGGTTTATTGTACCCTCAATGAATCCCCAACAATAAAAAATAAAAATTCTCTCTTCTAGCTATTTAAACTACACAATAAATTATTGTTAAACGTTGTCACTGCACAGTCTACAGAACACCAGAACTTCATTTCTCCTGTCTGGATATAATTTTATATCCGTGACCCAACCTTTCCTTTGCCTCCTCTCCCTTCCCCCCAACCTGTTCCAGCTTCCTGTAACCACATTTCTATTCTCCACTTCTACAAACTCTACTTTTGTAGCTTCCATAGATGTGTGAGAACATGTATTTATCTTTCTGTGCCTGGAATACTTCACTTCCCATATGATCCAGTAATCCCACTACTAAGTATATATATCCAACGAAAAGTGAAGGAGCTAAGGAAATTTCACCCCCAAATATGACTACTTGGTGTAAAGAATACTTTGAATTAAAGGCTATTGGAGATCAGGAAGACTTTGGAAGGGGCTTTCCCTCTATCTACATAAAACTGGACTGACCAGATCAAAAGATAAAAGGTGGCAACTGACTCCCTTTCCTCCCCCATGTTGTCTCATGGACTGCAGGAAAGAAGATCAAGAATGCCAGCAGACCTGGCCCAAATCGTGCAAAACACAACACCTGTTTTCCTGGTTAATTTACAAGTCCATCTGTTTTCCCATCTCTTCATCCTCCGTAGGGACCACTTGCTACACCTGTACTCCTCATCTCTCCCTCCCATCTAAAGACAGGTGTCCATCGCTGAAATTCACTGAGACATTGTGTAATCCAGCCGTCCTCAAACTTTTTAAACAGGGAGCCAATTCACTGTCCCTCAGACCGTTGGAGGGCCGGACTGTAGTTTAAAAAAAACAAACTATGAACAAATTCCCATGCACACTGCACATATCTTTTTTTGAAGTAAAAAAAAAAAAAAAAAAAAAACGGGAACAAATACAATCACACCGCCTCATGTGGCCCACGGGCCGCAGTTTGAGGACCACTGGAAATCACTCTTGTGATTCTCACCATGTGCATGGTATTTAGAAATAAACATTTTCTTATTAATCTGCCTTAATTTCGAGTTGATCTATCAGCAAACTTTCAGGGGATAAAGGGTGAGTTTCCCCTTGACCCTAAAAAGGAGGTTAGTTTGTCCAAGAGACGTTTGCACGCCCATGGTTATCTCAATAGCCAAGATATGGAATCAGTCTAAGTGTTCAATAACAGTCAAATGGATAAAGAAAATTGGATTTATATACATGACAGACTACAGTTTAGCCATTAAAAAAAAAAAAAAGAATAAAATCCTGCTATTTGCAGCAACATGGCTGAGATGGAGGATGTCCCTACTTGTATAAGGAGTTTCTGATGCACGTGGTCTTGGCCACACACTGAGAAAGCCACGTGTCTAACACTGCATTAGTCCCCCTTCTTGTGGTCCGAGGGGAGAAGAGCTTGAGATACCAGCAAGGTGATGTGGGAAAGAGAAGAGGATGGGAAATTAACCTAGTGCTCTCCATTAGCACCTCTTTGAAACAACTTACTGCAATTTACCTCTTTTGTCCAAGAGTGAGAACAGGGAAGCATTGGTAGGGCTGAGACAGCCAGAACCAGGCCACCATGTCCAATCAAACAACCTCTTCCCACCCCAACTATGAGCTAGAATAATGCTCATTTATTTGGGTTATCCCTTAAGGGAGCAACTATCTCCTTCGCTTAGCTTAATAAACAAGATAATTGCAAAGCAGTGTCCTGCCAGTCCATCCTCTTAACAAAGGAGGTGAGAAAAAAAGAGATTGGCATTCTTCACTCTGCGCCCAGCCAGCATGACAAGCAATGCCAGTTTGGCAGAAACTTTCACTTTTACCCAACTCTGGATGTTTCAAAACAGTTACATCCAGCGACTCTGAGTGCAGGCCAGGTAAAGGGCTTCCTGTTGGCAGCACGGGGGCAGGAGGGCCTGCCTGGTCCCTCGGCCCATGCTTCCCCAGCCCCTCTGCTGGTCAGCTTCTGCCCAGCCACTATCTGAAGCCACTGTCTGCTGTTTCTAGGTGAGCACTGCAGCCAGAGACCTCAGAAAGCAGAGAGTGCAGGCCTCGGGAAAGGAGAGACTGTCTCCCACATCAAGGCACGTGGAGGATTGGGAGGTGGTGTTAAGGACTTGGCTATATGCCAGGGTACAACAGGTCCCACCAGCCAAGGTGAGTCCAATTAATTCCTGCCTCTCCCCACCCACTCCAGGCTGGGCCCCATCCCCCTGGCTCCAGCTCCCTCAGCTCACTGAGCCACCTCTGTAGCTGTACACATAGCACCGCTCTGAGCGCTCTTGTTTAAACTCTTCCCCACTGCTCCACAAATGCAGTGAAGCAAGAAAACCCATGTCTGTAGTATTCTTAAAGCTTAGGATGTCCCTAAAGTAAGGGGCCTTGTACTTGATGACCAATGAATATTAGTTGTGAAGGAGGTAAAAATATGCCACTGAAACTGCCCTTACAAATTGCTGAAAGGGTGCAAGGCAGACTAGAGGAAGAGCCCCCAGAATTCTGCATAGGAGCAGGCTTAGCTATAACAATGAGAACAATCACCCACTGTCCCAACGCCTGCTTGATAACAGTCATGTTGCTCCTGTATTTACCCTGCAGTCACACATAGTTGTTCACATAAAATGTCACTTGTTTGGAACCTCTGGGTAGTTTTTGAGACCCACCCAGGCCAAGCAACTGACTCAAGTGGTCTTGGGCACTCCCCCCAAGGCCCTGCATTGCAGTACCTGGCCCACCCAGACAGCAGCCATCCTAAAGGACGGCTGACTCCTCCCTGAAGCAGCCAATTAGCAAACCCTAATTGCCTGCCTAACCCTCAGCCCACCAAGCTGTCTTTAAAATCCCTTGTTCTCCCAATTCTCAGAGAGGTGGAGTTGAGAGATTTCTCCCATCTCCCTGTTCGAATAAACCCTCGCTCAGCTGTAAACTCGGCTGTCTCTGGACACTGGCTTTGCGTTGGGCAGTGGGCAGGAGACTCTGGCTGGATGGCAACACCAGTCTGGCAAGTAGACCATTTTGATTATAAGGCATTCAGGAACATGGCAGGAGCAAGATCGCTCTCACCATGCTGTTTCTTAAAAGCAAAAGATGAAATTCCCACATGAAAGATGTAACATCCTTATCTTCAAGGATAATAAGCTGAGACCAGGAGAATTCTGTACTGGCTTTGCTCAAGTAACACCTATTTTGTAAGCCCTCCATATAATTTCAGTTGCTTCTTGAAAACCTACTGGGTATCTCTGTCCAATTCTGTATGTAAGGAACTGACTCTAATGATTTATCTGTCTTTTCATTTCCTTATTAGCGCTCCTCAGCCATGTAAAACGAAATAAATTCGCACCCTTTCCTCTTGTTAATCTAGCTTATGTCAACTTAATTCTCGGGCTTAGCTGGGATTTGACGAAGATGTAAGTGGAGGTTTGCTGTCTCTATAATTGAATATATGAATCAGCAAATGATTAAGTGAACCTTGAATGAATAAGTAAATTGAAGAAGCCAACCATCTGGATCTTTTTTTTTTCTTTTAAAGAAGTGAATCTATTAGGATCATGGAGTTTTAACGCTCTTCTACCTAACAGTTACAACAAAAACCTAGCTCTTTAAAAGTAAAAAGGGACCCTTTGAATTAGCCATGTCTGCAGCTATTTTCAGTCATCACAGTTGGGGCTACTGATGTCCAGGAGAGGCCAGGGAGGCTGCCACCTCCTGCTGTGTGCTGGGCAGCCTCCCTCCAGGACCTATTCTGCCTAAAGCCTTGGTGATTAGCGTGCTGAGGTTAGAATGCCAGCTGAAGGATGCTGTCTGCGAGAGGGCTGCTGTCAACATTGCTTACCACAAGCCAGCGGCAGCAGAGAGCTGCCATGTACGAATTTCCTCCAGTTAAAGTGAAGACTGAAAAACTGAGACAAGCAAGAGCCAGTTAGAGAAGTTTCTGCAAGTTCTATCAGCAAAAGCCAAAGAATTGGTACACCCACGTGTGAGGAAGGGAAGACCTGGGTAAGGTCTCTACAGCTTATATCAGCTAAACCCCAAATGTACTTGCATTTCGTGGCCAGGGCAGTGCCGAAGGCATCTTTCCTCCCAGGCCAGAGACTGTGGATTTTTGGTGTCTGTTTCATTTGTCCAAACTTCAGCGCTGACTTAATTTTGATGAATGGTACTTTGCAACCTTCAAATATTATTAGTACTGTTTCCAAATCCAATGAATTGGGTACTATAAGGGAATGAAAAGAATGAAGGGAGGAAGGGACAGAAGGCATAAAGAAAGCTTAATTGTCAACCTCCCAAGTTGTCTGAAGCAAGTTGACCCGACTCACCGCGCTACAGGGTGAGCCAGAGCTCAGATGACAAGATGCCACCAGGCTTCTCTCTGCAGCCCTCCAAGACGTGCGACCTTCTCCGGGCCCAAACTACTTAAAACATAATGTCTCAGCTGGAACATATTCTTCTTTCGCAAAGTATCTCAAGAATGGAAGAAAATATCCAATGTACTCAGCCCTACTATGAAACTAATTTATAGCTTTCATATGAAAGCTATGACCCAATTATAACCTAAGAATATGGAGAAAGGGGAAAGAGGGGGGAGGGGAGGGGGAAGAATGGGTGCAGGGAGGGTGATTGGTGGGATTACACCTGTGGTACATCTTACAAGGGTACATGCGAAACTTACTAAATGTAGAAAATAAATGTCTTAACACAATAACTAAGAAAATGCCAGGAAGGCTATGTTAACCAGTGTGATGAAAATATATCAAATTGTATATAAAACCAGCACATGTACCCCATGATTGCATTAATGTACACAGCCATAATTTAATAAAATAAATAAATAAATAATGTCTCCTCAGGGTGCACCTTAGACTAGTTTGCACAGGACCAGCAACAGCAGGTTGATGATTGTAGTTCGGTGACCACCGTGACGTGTCTGTCCCCATCTGTAACGTGTGCTCTCCCTGTCACCACGCCGCCAATGGCTCCAGTCAGCATTATTCCTTACAGCCTTTCAATTTTTTTTTTAATTTTTGGTTGGATAAATGATATGCTCTTCTGTGAACATGATAGTATTCCAAATTGATTTATTTATCCCACAAGAGAACAAGACCTTGATCGCATTCCTAAGAAGCAATCCCTTGGTGTGTGCCTTCGTCACTGATGTGATAGGTACCCCCCACATCTGGCCTCCCCACACCTCACCTCTCCTGTGGAGGGGCGTGGGGAGGGGCCATGCCGGGTCACACACAGAGGCCCAGGGTCCACACTGGTCAGTGGGTGAGAAGCAGGTGCAAGCTCAGAGCTATTTTTTTGGTCCTACAAGTGGTGTTTTTTCCCTCAGATCACACACATGCCTTTAGGGTATTCAAGTCCAGGGTCTAACGTTGAATGTGGACCCGGGAAATAGAATTTATGCTGGCAGCTCAGCCTGGATTTTATGCATCGAGCTTAATTTGTCCAACCAGGGCCTCCTTTTCTACCCCAACCCCCTCCAATCGATTCCAAAGGAGGCCTCCCTTTCCTATTGGGCAGACTCTTAAGAGTATTTTGTCCCATGGCAGCAGCAGTGCAGCCCTCACCAGGAGTGCCTGGCTGTGAATGGCACTTCCATTCTGTGGCCACTTCCGTCACTCCAGTGAGTACAAGTCACCTGAAACCCATGCAAAAAAACAAAAAGACGAATGCTCTCTAGCCCCTCAGGGCCTGTGAGGACGGACAGGTTTGTACCCACCACTGGCTGAACACCTTTTCCTTGTGCAGACCTTGGCCATTTACACATAATATGCCAGTAAAATGGGCAAGGTTAATTTTAGCGTCCCCCTAATGATTTTTTTTTTTTTTTTTTTTTTTTTTTTAATGAAGAAATGGTCCTTGTGGCCAAGCACAGTGACTCACCCTGGGAGACGGAGGCGGGTGGATTGCCTGAGCTCACAAGTTCCAAACCAGCCTGAGCCAGAGAGAGACCTCGTCTCTAAAAATAGCCTGGCATTGTGGTGGGTGCCTGTAGTCCCAGCTACCCGGGAGGCTGAGGCAAGAGAATCGCTTGAGGCTTGGCACCTGCAGCTCAAACAGCTTAAGGAGCCAGCCACATACACCAGAGCTGGCAGGTTCGAATCCAGCCTGGGCCTGCCAAACAACAAGACAACTACAACCAAAAAATAGCCAGGCGTTGTGGCGGTGCCTGTAGTCCCAGCTACTTGGGAGACTAAGGCAAGAGACTTGCGTAAGCCCAGGAGTTGGAGGTTGCTGTGAGCTGTGACGCCACAGCACTCTACCCAGGGTGACAGCTTGAGGCTCTGTCTCAAAAAAAAAAAAAAACAAGGAGAATCGCTTGAGCCCAAGAGTTTGAGGTTGCTGTGAGCTGTGACACCACAGTACTCTACCGAGGGTGACACAGTGAGACTCTATCTCAAAAAAAAAAAAGGTACTTGTACCAGATCAGCTGTACAATCACAGCACGTTGCAACAGAATTCAAGGCAAAGACTCAGTTTAGGACAAAGACGTGCGCCTTCTTGGCACGGAGTGTTTAAAGTCTCAGGACTCCAGCTTATTTCATCTAGCACTCCTTTTCCCTTTCAAAATTAATTAGTTGACTATTAAGAATTAATTGTATTACCTATATTAATTAATATATGTTAATAACCAATAAAATATTAATACTCAAATAATGACTAGATGGATAATTGATCAATAGGTGATAGTTCTCACCTAGCAAGAACACTTCTGTGGTGACGACATAAAGAGCAGGATGATAATGGGGTAACAGAACTTACACCCTTACAACCCGTGTAGTGTTATCAATGCTCCTGACTTTTATCACTGTATGAGAAGGTTTTTTATTTTATTTTATTTATTTATTTATTTATTTTTTTAGTATTTCTTTTTTTTTTTTTTATTATAGATAAAAATATGCACCATAGATGTGGCCCAACCCATCACCCTCCCTCCACCCAAACCTCCCCCCTCCCTTCCCCTTCCTTGGTCCTTTCCTCATAGTCTTGTGGTATAGTTGGGTTA
>CAUYPK010109934.1:0-26784 GCA_963574355.1 Loris lydekkerianus | reverse complement strand
TTTGTGTGTTCCTGTGGATTTTGCCTTTCTGGGTGCTGGACATTTGTGTGTTCCTGTGGATTTTGCCTTTCTGGGTGCTGGACATTTGTGTGTTCCTGTGGATTTTGCCTTTCTGGGTGCTGGACATTTGTGTGTTTCTGTGGATTTTGCCTTGCTGGGTGCTGGACATTTGTGTGTTCCTGTGAATATTCTTGGACTTCGTTCGGGGATACAATTAAATTGCTTAGGAGCATTTTCTTTCTTTTGGGTCTGCTTTGAAGATTTGTTAGGCTGAAGAATTGGAATATTATACTCAGTTTAGACCTACTTTTTTCTAGGACAGAGACCCTTCTGTGTACTCCATCCAGTCTCCAATCTGGAAAGATCCAGTGTTTCAAAGTTCAACAGGTGTGAACTGGTCAGTGCTCTGCTGACCTTGAGGAGGATTCTGCAGCCTCTTTGCAGCTCCTCATTCTGACACTTTCCCTGCACCTCCAGTTGCCTTGGTCTCCGGGACCATTAGCTCCAGTTACTCACCACAGGGAGTTCGCTGAGCTCTGCCTGAGTTCTGCTATCCTCCACACATCTTGACCTGGAGGCTCAGCATGTAAGCTAGGGACTCCCAGGATTTGATTCATTAGTTTTCCTTCTCTAAGTTATCACTGTTCTTCACTGCCTGTTATCCTGGCCTTGACGATCATCGTGCTCCATCTTAGCCAGAAGTGGAAGAGATCCTTTTTATTGTCTGGAATTATTCTTCCTTCCCAGTGCTGACTCTGCTGTCCCTGGCTCCACCTGACTCCCTCCAGCCTCCTGCCATGTCTCTGCTTCCCCCAGTCAGCATGGCACACATCTCTCTCCATTGCCAGTACAGTTTTAATTTTCCTGATTAGATTTTATTTCCTTGAGGCCAGGGAATATTTTTTATCTCTGGATTTCTAACACCTAACATAGTCTCAGGTATTTGACACTCCGTTGAGTATTTGTTGAATGAATGAACGAACAAATAGGACTCAATTTTTGAAGTATCAGTTTATGAACACTTTTTTTTTGTTGTTGCAATTTGGCCGGGGCTGGGTTTGAACCCGTCACCCTTGGTATATGGGGCTGGTGCCCTACTCACTGAGCCACAGGAGCCGCCCAGTTTATGAACACTTTTATTTATTTATTTATTTTTAGGGGTTCATCATTAGTGTTATTATTTCTTTCTTTTTACCTTTTTAATTATTACGTTTTATTAGATCATAACTTTGTATATTGATGCATTTATGGAGTTCAGTGTACTGCTTTAATTTACAGTGTGAAATGCTTACATTGAGCTAAGTAACACATCACAGTTATACTCATTTCTTATCATTTTTGAAATGTACCATACCATTGCATCATGCACATTAGGTGAGGTTCCCCCAAATACCCTCCCTTAATCTCCCCTCCCATCCCCTCTTTCTCCTCTTCCCTTCTACTTTCTGGACTACAGTTAAGTTTTGCCATTCATATGAGTGTGTAGGTGGTTATGTATTGATTTCATAGTAGTATTGAGTACATTGGATACTTTTTTGCCTCCATCCCAGTAAACTTAAGATGTGAAGTCTTAACTAAAAGATGTGAAGTCTCCATCTTTTTTTATGGCTGCATAGTATTCCATGGTGTGCATATACCACAATTTGTTAATCCATTCATGGGTCGATGGGCACTTGGGCTGTTTCCATGTCTTGGGTATTATGAATTGGGCTGCAGTAAACATTCTGGTGCAAATGTCTTTGTTATAAAATAATTTTTGATCACCTGGGTTTATACCTAGTAGAGTAATTGCAGGATCGAACGGTATGTTTACTTTTAGTTCCTTGAGTGTTCTCCAAACTTCTTCCCAAAAAGGTCGTATTACCTTGCATTCCTACCAGCAGTGTAGAGCGTTCCCTTCTCTCTGCATCCATGCCAACATCTGTAGTTTTGGGATTTTGTGTTGGGGGCTAATCTTACTGGAGTTAGATGATATCTCAAAGTGGTTTTGATTTGCATTTCTCTGATGATTAAGGATGATGAGTGTTTTTTCATGTGTTTGTAGGCCATGTGCCTGTCTTCATCAGAGAATTTTCTGTTCAAGTTTGTTGCCCAGATAGAAATGGGGTTATTTGTTATTTTCTTATTGATTAGTTTGAGTTCTCTGGGGATTCTAGTTATCAGACCTTCGTTGGAAACATAACCTGCAAAAATCTTCTCCCATTCTGAAGGTTGTCTGTTTGCCTTATTTACTGTGCAGAAGTTTTTTAGTTTGATCTGTATTTTTGGGGTTGCTTCAATTGCCCATGGGGGGTCCTCCTCATAAAATATTCTCCTAGGCCAATTTCTTCAAGTGTTTTCCCTGCACTCTCTTCTAGTATTTTTATAATTTCATGTCTTAAAATTAAATCTTTCATGCAGTGAGAATCAATTTTAATTAATGGTGAAAGGTGGGAGTCCAGTTTCAGTCTTCTACAGGTCACCAGTCAGTTCACCCAGCACCATTTGTTAAACAGGGAGTCTTTCCCCCACTGAATATTTATGATAGGCTTGTCGAAGATCAAACGACGATGAGTAGCTGGGTTCATCTCTTGGTTCTCTCTTTTCCATAAATTTACTTTTCTGTTTTTGTATCAGTACCATGCTATTTAGATCACTATAGATTACTATAGATCACTACTAGTGATCACTATAGATTACTATAGATCACTATAGCCTGAAGTCTGGTAATATGAGACCTCCTGATTTGCTATTTGAGGTTTTTTCTGATTCCATACAAAACAAAGTACTATTTATTTCTAGTTCTTTCAAGTGTGACAGTGGTGCTTTAATAAGGATTGCATTAAATCTGTAGATTGCTTTGGGTAGTATGGACATTTTAACAATGTTGAGTCTTCCCAGCCATGAGCATGGTATGTTTTTCCATTTGTTAACATCTTCAGCTATTTCTTTCCTCACAGTTTCATAGTTCTCTTTATAGAGATCTTCCACATCCTTTGTTAGGTAAATTCCCAGATAATTCATCTTCTTTGGCATTACTGTAAAAGGAATAGAGTCCTTGACTGTATTTTCAGCTTGACTATTATTGGAATATATAAACGCTACTGATTTGTAAGTATTGATTTTGTATCCTGAGACACTGCTGTATTCCTTGATCACTTCTAAGAGTTTTGAAGTTGAGTCCCTGGGGTTTTCCAGGTATAGGATCATATCATCAGCGAAGAGTGAGAGTCTGATTTCCTCTGACCCTACTTGGATGCCCTTGATCACCTTCTCTTGCCTGATTGTGATGGGTAAGACTTCCATTACTATGTTGATTAGCAGTGCAGACAGTGGGCAGCCTTGCCTTGTTCCTGATCTGAGTGGAAATGTTTTCAGTTTTACACCATTCCATATGTTACTGGCTGTGGATTTGCTGTAGATGGCCTCTGTCTGTTTAAGAAATGTCCTTTCTATGTCTATTTTCTTAAGTGTTCTGATCATGAAAGGATACTGGATATTATCAAAGGCTTTTTCTGTGTCAATTGAGAGAATCCTATGGTCTTTGTTTTTTATTTTATTGATGTGATGCATCATATGTATAGATTTGCGTGTATTGAACCAACTCTGTAACCCTGGAATAAAACCATCTTCATCATGGTGTATAATTTTTTTGATGTGTTGTTGAATTTTGTTTGCTAAGATCTTATTGAATATTTTTGCATCGATATTCATTAATGACATTGGTTTATAATTTTCTTTCTTTGTTGGATCCTTTCCTGGTTTGGGTATCAGGGTGATATTTGCTTCATAGAATGCGTTGGGAAGTATTCCTTCTTTTTCTATGCTTTGGAAAAGGTTGTCTAATATAGGTACTAGTTCCTCTTGAAAGGTTTGATAGAATTTGGATGTGAAGCCATCTGGTCCTGGACTTTTCTTTTTTGGGAGATTTTGTATTGTTGATGCTATTTCAGTGATTGATATAGGTCTATTCAAGGTTTCTAATTCTTTCTGGTTGAGTCTAAGAAGGTGGTGTGCTTCCAGGTGTTGGTCCATTTCCTTCAGATTTTCATATTTTTGGAAATAGAGATTTTTATAGTAATCATTGAGGATTTTTTGAATTTCTAAGATGTCTGTTGTTACTTCTCCTTTATTGTTTCTGATAGATATTAGAGATTTTACTTTTCTGTTTCTGGTTAGGTTGCCCAAAGGTTTATCAATTTTATTAATCTTTTCTTTTTTTTATGGTACTTTTTAAAAATATTTTTTTTATTGTTGGGGATTCATTGAGGGTACAGTAAGCCAGGTTACACTGATTGCATTTGTTAGGTAAAGGCCCTCTTGTGATCATGTCTCTTTCCAATAAGCAAACTTTTTGTTTTGTTGATCTTCTGAATGATTCTTTTGTTGTCAATTTCCTTTCATTCTTGCTCTAATTTTGTTTATTTCTTTTCTTCTGCTGGGTTTGGGGTTGGAATGTTCTTCATTTTCCAGTTGCTTGAGATGATTAAGTTGTTGGCTTCCTCTCTTTCTTTTTTCTTGATGCAGGCTTCCAATGCTATAAATTTTCCTCTTAGGACTATCTTTGCAGTATCCCACAGGTTTTGATAATTTATGTCTTCATTATCATTTTGTTCCAAAAATTTGGTGATTGCCTTCGTCATCTCATCTTTGACCCAGCTATCATTCAGCCTAAGATTATTTGTTTTCCATGACTTTGAGTATGAAGATTCCTGTTGCTATTGAGTTCAACTTGTATTCCATGGTGGTCCGAGAAGATACAAGGAATAATTTCTGTTCTTTTAAATTTGCTGAGGTTGGACTTGTATCCTAGGATATGATCTATTTTGGAGAATGATCGGTGGGCTGATGAAAAGAATGTATATTCAGTTGTATTAGGATTAAATGTTCTTTAGAGATCTGTAAAGTCCATTTATTCTAGGGTCAGGTTTAAGTCTAATATTTCTTTGTAGTGCAGGAAGATATCAAGTTGTTCATGTCTGTTAGGGTTTGCTTTATAAATTGAGGAGCATTCTGGTAGGGTGCATAAATGTTAACTATCTAAATCTCTTCCTGTTGGGTGTTTCCCTTGACAAATATGTAGTGACTGTCCTTATCTTTCTTTATCTTTGCTGGTTTAAAGCCAATTGTATCTGCAAGTAAATTGCAACCCCTGCTTTTTTCTGGTTTCCATTTGCCTGTATTATAGAAGTTCATCCCTTCACCCTGAGTCTATTTTTATCCTTTAAGGTAAGATGAGACTCTTGTGTACAGCAGATGAGTTTATGTATCCAGTCAGCCAGCCTGTGCCTCTTTAGAGGGCAATTTAAACCATTCACATTAATTGAGAGAATTGATAAGCCTGGTTGTGTTTTGGGTGTCACGGTTTTCGGATGTCCAGTGAACATTTTTAATCCTTTCACCACTGTGAAAGTTGGGTTTTGTTCAAAAATTTCTGGGTGAGTTTACTTTGGAAGTAGAGCATTGTGCTGGTGTTTGTGGAGGATGGGTCTGAGAATATCCTGGAGATCTGGTTTGTTATGGCACATTTCTTCAACATGTGTGTATGACATTAAAGTATTTGATTTCTCCATCACAAATGAAACTCCATTTAGTTGGATTCAAGATCCTGGGCTGGAAGTTGTTTTGTTTTAGGAGATTGAAGGGTGATGACCATCCTCTTTTGGCTAGAAGCCTTTTGGCTGAAAGGTCTACAGTCATTCTGATATTTCTCCCTTTATAGCTGATGCTTTTCTTATGTCTGTCTGCTTGCAGAATTTTCTCCTTTGTCTTAAAGTCTTAACTTTGGCAAAGTTAATCACAATGTGTCTAGGAGATGCTTTATTTGGATTGAGTCTTGGTGGGGTTCTGAAACTGTCTGCTGTCTGAAGTTCTGTATCTCTTACAATGCTTGGGAAATTCTCCTCCATAATCTCATGGAGTAGAACATCTGTACCTTTAGGACTGTCCTCTTTTCCTTTGGGAATTCCTATAAGACCAATGTTTGATCTTTTGGAGTGATCCCACCACTCTCTCAGGGAATGATCAGTTTTTGCTCTCCATTTGTCTACCTCTTTGAGTGTTTGGGAATGTTCAGAAGCTTTGTCTTCAGTTTCAGAGATCCTTTCTTCTGCCTGGTCAACTCTATTACTGAGGGATTCTGCTGTATTTTGGAGCTCCTCAACTACCTTTTTCGTTTTCTTGAGCTCTGCTGTCTTTTCTCATTATGTCCATATCTTTGATGACTTTGTCTTTGAATTGATTAATTTACTGAGACAACTTTAGAACTATTCTTTGTAATTCAATTTCTATCTTTTTTGCCATCCATATTCTTAATTTGACTTCTGACATTGCTGCCATTTGTCTGTGCATGGCATCTTCAGTTGTGTCTCCTTTGTCATTTCTTTGGGGGGGGTTTGATCTACTCTAGTTATTCGTGTTGCCAGAGTTCTTCTGTTGGGTCCACACCATGTTTATTTTCCACTGTTTGGTTATTAGAACTGGTAGGGTGAGATTGAATTGGGGTTCCCAGGTGGTAGAGACAGCCCCTTACCAAAGCTCTCGGCTTTGTAATTGTGGCTTATCTCCTACAACCTTACACAGGCCCCTTTCAGCATTTTGGCCAGAGACTCTGAGGACCTACTTGGTGAGATAGCGCAAGCTAGCTCTGTTTTGATATCAGCCAACCTCTACCCTATCCTGAGAAGGTTTAAGTTGCTACTGTGAAAAGATACAAACAGCTGCAGTGCCCAACCCCCACCCTTCAGTTCTTTTCTGCTGTAGAACGTTGAAGGTCAACTTCAGAATGTCCCCGAGTGGACAGCCCCAGACAGTGAGTTCCTATTAAATTGTCTCAGGCAGTGCAAACCCTGCTCCACAGAGAGGGATTCAAGGGTCTCCAACAGCACAATTAGAGCCAGGGATCCTCACTCTCACCTGCCAGACTCATTTCACACTGTTGTCCGCTTCTCTGCTCACAGGTCCAGTTGGAGCCAGGGGCCACACCCCCGCCCCCGGTCTCAGTGCACACCCAGCTCGTCTTAGCCTCTGCTTGCCAGACCAGTTGCAGTCAGGGGACTGCACCCCCACCTGCCAGTCTCAGTCCACTGCCTGGCAAGCCTCTGTTCACAGGCTCCGTTGGAGTCAGGGTACCATACCCTGCCCACAGGTCTCAGTTCTCACCTGGTAAGCCTCTGCTCACTGGCCCCCACTGGAGACGGAACCATGTCCTAGCCCTCAGTTCTTGGTTCACACCCAGTAAGCCTCTGCTCGAGGGTTCCCTGTTGGAGTCAGGGGATTACACCCTTGCCCTCAGATCTCAGTCCACGCCTAGCAAGCCTCTGCTCATAGCCCCAGCAGGAGCTGAGGACCAGCCCTGCCTGTGGAACTCAGTCCACACTGGGCAACCACTCTCCCACTGTGAGTGTCATCAGAGCCGGGAGTTCTGTACTCCGTCCCACCAGACACAGCCTGAACCGAGGATCAGCACCATTACTGGCTGGGCATAGTCATAACCAGGGGACTGCTCATCCTCCCGCCAAGTGTCCCTTTCTTCCCCGTTAGTCACAGATTCTGTCCTGGTGGTTGGTGGTCCACACTATGCCCAGATGTCTCGGAAAAGACCAAACACTCTGTGCTCTGCAAGGGGGCAGAACTTCAGACCACCATGTGAGGGGGAAGGAGTGGACTAGGAGTTTGGACTTGTGGGGGAAAATATCTGTTCGATTTTATGCCTGGCAGGGTGGTGTCTAGGTTCATAAGTGGGACCTCCCTGGAGAAAGAAACCTGGTATTTAGTGGCTCTCTCCAGCGAGGTAAAATGAGAGGTCTTTTGTTCCCTGCTTGTTCACAGATAGCCTGTGGCAGGCCTCCTACTTGGGGAGGGGGGTCTCCCATCCTCTAGTCCATGGGCTTTGTACCTGTAATTTCTTTTCTTGAATGCTCTTCCTTGGAGTTACAGTTTGCTGAACTTCTTTCTCGGCTCAGCTCCCCACCTTTGGCTTCATAGAGTCCAATCCATCCAGTTTTTCTCCCTCTGGTCAGGAGCCTCTGCAGAGGGTTGCTACACAGTCAGCCATCTTTCCAGAATTCCCTATGAACACTTTTAGAAACAGAAATGGATTTATAGAAATGAGATTAAATGTGCATCTCTCTGTATACAATCAAAGTCTCTCTAAATTTCCAGATAATCAGTTATTTTGGAGAGGGTGTAGACATGGTTTTTATGCATTTATTTTTGTAGTCTGTCATTGGAAAGTGGTTAATAAAAGCCACCTAGTTGATATTTGAAATAACATGTAGAAATAAAGGAACTAAGAATGGGATAACTGTATTGTGTAGACAAACGAAATGAAGACTCACTTTTAGATGACCTTCATCCTGGCTGACCCTCAGGTGTGGCATATCCCAGGTCCATAATTTACTGAGGAGGTTTTCTTATTGAAGTGTCCTTCCCATGTCAGATGGCCTTGATTATCTTTTACCCAGGTAGACTATAGCCGGTCTGCGGATAGCTGTGAATCAGTGCTTTATCAGTGCTTTTTTATCAACTGGAGACAGTTGACGGGTGTGCCGTGGGGGCTGTGGTCAAGTGCAAGTTCTTACTATATTTGGTTCTTTATGAGTCCAGAGCAGGAACTATATTTGGTAAGCCTCTTAAGACTATCTTGTGCCATTTCCTCTGAGGCTCTTAGTTACCACAGTGACTGTGGGGCCCACCCCAAGTCCTCATCCTGCATGCTGGCCTGGTGGCCGTGGCTAGAGGTTCATGTTCTTCTGGACTCAGGTTTTCCTCTGTGCAGTAGGGATAGTGAGACCTGATTTTTCAGGTTGCTGTGAGGAATAAATGAAGTCATAAATATTAGTTCCAGGCATGCAGGAACCCTCTCTCCCTTCCCCACAACATGGTCTAAAAGACGGCTGTCTGCCCCTGAGGTTGAGCTGTGCTGACTGGGTGCCCGTGTTAAAGACACATGAAGTTATGGCATCAGTATCTCTCACTTACCTGCTTTTCTTTGATGATTTACTGTGTGTCCCTTTGCTTTTAAGGCAAATGCCTCGTTTCCTGAAGTGGTGTTTACTTAACTTAAAATGCAGTCTTTGCTGCTCCCCCCCCCCCCCTTCACCATTTTTTGCTGGTGATCAGGTTGTTTAAAGACACCTCCATCCTTCCTCATCCTTTCCCTTCTGGATCCTTGGCTCAGGCAGGGGGTGGATTTAGTTAATAAGAACATTCTGCATTAGTTAAGCAGAGTGGAGTTCCTCACTCTACCTCTCTCGGGTGCACAAATGAAGACTGGGTGTATTTTGCATATTTTCCTAGAATGACATAGTGATTCTGTGGCTAAACCAAGATTAGACCCTGCTACTTTTGAAAATCTGACATTTTGCTTAAAGAGTAAACGGTGTTGCTTCCAAAACAACTAGCCGAGTTTAACTTTCACATGGACTTTGTGGTTAAATCTGATGACGGTGTCTTTTTCCTTTGGTCTTGTTTAGATGGGAGCACCTCCTTGCTGTCCCGCCCCGACTTGCACCTCAGTGACCTGGCCACAAGTGTTTTGATGCTGCCCGTGGTGCTAATTAAACACTTACTCTCTTTTGTCCTATTGTTTATAATACTTAAAATTACCTCTGTTAGATGATGTTCTCTGTTGTCTCTTACTGTCCTGAGGGCAGCATTCGTAAAGAAATGCATCAATCTGGGAGTGTGCGAGTGAGCAAGGTGATACCTTCTCATAATTCCTTGTTTAAATATCTCCAGGCCATCAGTTTAAATGTGTGCAGTGTAGGGATGGGAGATGGGATGATCGAATAAGAAAGTAGAGTGTACTTGGTTGGGTAGTCATGGGCCTTATGGTGCCCTCTGTTGTGTGTGCCCACCATGCGCCCATGTGGCTGGAGGAGCCCGTCTGCGTTCTTGCCCTCACGTGCTGCTGGCCTGGGCGCCCTTCTGCGGGCACAGCCAGCAGTGTCGCATGAGGACCTGCTGGCCTTTATGTCTGACTGGGTGTGGGTTTGGGTGTTGCTGCTGGGGATGGCAGTTACCCGTATCCTAGTCAGTGTTTCCTTAAGAGCAGCCCCTGTGAAGGTGACGATACCCCCATTCTGTTTTCGGGACTCTTGTGGGGCTTCCATCTGCTTCTCCAAAGTCAGATTCGGTGAAAATATGTATCCCCTCTGATTGTTCTGCAGAGCTTCTCGGTTTTTAGAATATATTTAATTTTAGTATTTAAATAACAAATACTGTTAGTATGTGTCACGCTCTGTACACAGCACATACTTTATGCTTAACGTGTAGCTATAGTATTACTTTATTTAAATTGCTTTAACCATTCATTCAACAATCAGATGTCCACTCTGCAGGTGCTGCTCCAGTTCAGGGGATGGACCAAGGTTATGGACAGCAGGGCTGACCACCTGTTGGGTCCCTGGGGCGATGCCGTCGTGGGAGGCTGGGCTGACTCTGCTGAGCTTGCCTAGTCTCCGGGCTCTGGGCAACATGTACCCTCTCTCTCTGTTTCTCCTGCTCAGGGTGTGGCTGGAGAAAGTGCACAGGCTTCACCGCTGAAGGGTGTGGGGTTGAATCCCAGCTGTGTCATAGGCTAGCTCTGAGCTTTAGTCTCTTCCTCTTAAAATGGGAATAATAAAGTAGTTGCCTCATGCTGTGAATGAGGCTGTGGCCAAAATGCTTTATACTTGGGGTTTTATAGAATCCTCGAAATAGCCCTATATGGTGTATCTTATTAACATCCATATTTAACAGATGAGGACTCTGGGGCTTGGAGGGGTTAGGAAACTGGTCCATGCTGCAGAACTTTGAGCCAAGTCCAGGCCTAAATAGGAGCAGGGACTGTGTTCTTCAGTGTGACGGCGTGTCACCCATGTCACCTGCCCAGATGTGCCAATGTCCCTGCCACGTGGGTCAGAGTAAACAGGAGCTGTTATCATTATTGGTGTTCGGAGTTCAGGCCCTTCTTCCCTGCACTATCACTGAGTGGGTACATTGCAGCTGTTCAATGAACTGTATTAAATTTCATTGATTATGAATTTCTGTGTATGGGAAGGTGGGTAACTCACCTGTTTCTAAAGGGAAATGCTTAGTGGAATATCTTAAAATGGGAGATGTGATGAAAATATAAAATATTAGTGAGAGAGGCAAGCCAATTAATGAGATTGGGTATTAGAAAGTTGGAAAGAAGTTTAAAAAATGGAAGGGTACAGTCTGGTGGTAGATAACATTTGAATGTAACCTGGCTCCAGGTGGCATTTCTGAGCAAAAGAAACAGAGATGGTGCATTACTCAGGGATGTGGCAGGTGGACAGATGGGGTGTGCCATCGTTAATGTTTAAAAACAAATTTGTCTTTCTGCTGTCCTTTTTTTCCCTGGACACACAATTGGTTATGGTCAGTAGATTCTGTTTTACCTGATGAAGTTTTTAGTACATTAAGTCAGACTGTCTTGAAAATTGCTGGACCAGAAAGTAAAATATTTTCTCTATGAAAAGGGGCTTTACTCCAGGGAAGACCACAGCGGGGAGAATCTGGAACTGCTGCATCTGGGAACTTCCATCCCTCCCCTCCCTTTCCCTTGCATTTCACCAGCAGAAAAAGAATGTTAATAAAAGTTCGTGATGAAATAAAGCTGCACGTTGAGATGTGGCTGCCAGAACTTTTTATCTTTATGGTTCTCTTGGGTTTTGGGGGAAAAACGATTCAGAGCTGCAAATGTATATTGGGAGGAACGTTTTCTATTTTGCTAATAGTCACTCCTTTGGTTTTCCCTTGGATTTAATTTATTTCTCTCTCCTTTTGGGTGTTGCTCTATCATAGTCTTGTATTGTAGCTCTAAGATTAGGGCCAGAAAGCCAGATTTGGATCGCATGACATAGGCTAAGAACACTCTGCAGCAGTGGCCCACCCTGCGAGGCAGGTCTGTAGGAAGATGCTGCTGAAATGCTGTCTGGCAAATCGAATCAGCTGTGTTCAGAAAGAAGCTACAGAGGCTGGTCTGGGGGCTCACACCTGTAATCCTAGCACTCCAGGGGGCCAAGGCAGGAGCATCACTTGAGGTCAGGAGTTTGAGACCAGCCTGAGCAAAACAACACCCCCATCTCTATTCAATATAGAATAATTAGCCAGGCCTGATGGTGGGTGCCTGTAGTCCAGGAGGCTGCAGCAGGAGGATGGCTTGAGTCCAGGAGTTTGAGGGTGCTGTGAGCTATGCTGACGCCACAGGTCTCTAGCCTGGGCAAGAGAGCAAGACTTTGTCTCAAAAAAAGGAACAACAACAACAAAAATAAATTAGATACAAGAAGCCCCCCCAGGTTCCTCCTTCACCAGGACACTGAAAGATCTGCGTCCCTGAAAGTGGTTTCTGCTTCGCGTGACTCTTCTCTGCATCCAGGATTCGTAGAAGGCCTAGGATGGTCCTACTCAGGAACCCTGGGAAGCTTTCTGGTTTTTGATTGTGCCTTGAGATGATGGCATTCATCATCAATGAAGTGGGAAACCATCAGGATGTATTCAAGAGATCCTAGGACATCTTGAAAGATAAATGTCCATTTCACTTAAGCTGGTAGGTTAGTCATTTGGAGCTTTCCATGATAGGCTAGGACCTTGGTGTGGAGTGACCCTTCCTGAAAGTCTAGGGCTGGTCTTATGTATTTGCTGAGAATTAAAAAATGGCAAATCCTATAAGGAAAGTGAATATTAATGACATTTTAAGTCCGCTTAAGCAGTAAAGAAGGGTTATTGCATAATTTCCATTTGTTATTCTTTCCTTTATTTCAGGATCTTTCTTCCTGTGAAGTTTCAATAAAATGCTTAAAAATACATTTTGCTTTGTTACGGGCAGGAGACATCTCGAGAGGCTTTCTTTCTGTCTGATCTATCCGCCAAATATCTTGACTTTACATCTCTCGTAACCCATGTGCTCTTCCTGTGGCTCCATGTGGGAGAGGCGTCTCTTTGAAAGTAGAGTTTTGAGCAGAGAAATCTGGACGTCTGGGACGGGTGGCCAGGATCCCCGGCTCCCTGTCAATTTCAGTAGTGGAGCCTCCTGCTGCCTCTGTTGGCCCTCAGCTACCTCTGAAGAGGTCTGTTTTGCTCCTGGTGTGAATTCTGCCTCTCATGTGGGGGATATTTGTTGTTTAGCTTGGGTGTGAACATGTGACCTCTCTGTGCCTTGGTGCCCTCATCTGTGAAGTGATGCCCTTAGGTGCTGCTGACCTTCTGAAGGTTTCTGTGAGGATGACGTGGCAATGTACAAAGAGCCCTTTTGAGAAGTAGTAAGCGTAGCACGAACATGCAGTGACAGATGGTTAAGTCTTACCTTCATTGTTGACTTTTACCTGATACTGACCTTAAAAATTTGATCCCTTCCAGCTCTGTCAAGGACAGTGTTAAATGCTCATCCAGTCACAGAGCAAATTTGGGTAGAAGTGCAGCGAAGCTGATGTCTCCTGTGCAGCCTGGCAGCGGGACGCCTGGTCGTGGCTTCTGCTCCGCCTCCCCTTTTGCGTCATCTTTTCAGCAGATGTGATGACTCTCTCTCCTTTCTTAGATCAGAGTGGCACCTGGCAGAAGCAGAGAGCACTGCGCCACTGGCGTTGCCATCTGTGTCCACGTGTGCTGGGCTGGCGTGATGGTAGGGAGACAGATGTGACTGTATTCTGGGCTCCAGGGGTTGGCCGTCTAGGAGGAGGAAACCAACAGGCAAACAGATGTCCCTCCTAAAAACAGGGCCTGCCAAGGTGTAGGGTTCCCAGCTGCACAGTGAGGTCCCAGACTAGGTGTACAGAATGACTGTGGTCACTGATGTCTCTTCGGGCGAGTCACCATTTATGGGTCTGTGATAATCCAGAACTGCATGTCTGCCAAGCCTTCACAGACGGAAATGAAGGAAAGCCATTGATCCGACGGCTTACTTTTCTTAGCCATTACTGGTGATACATTTCACAAGCTAACTACATTCTCTAACACTCAACACTAGAATCATGTGGCAAGGTATTGTATTGGACCATACTGGCAATACTTACTCAGTTAACCAAACCGTCAGCTTTGCAAAGATAGCAGAAATTATGATGACTTACCACAGGGCACAGGCATTAATGGCAGCATTCCCTGCTCTCCGCTGCCATTCTGCAGTGCCTTTCTGTTAGGAACTTTCAGTGCACCTTCCCTTTTTCTTAAAAAGAACTGTAGAATAATAGCACCTAACATTTGTGTGATGTTTGCCTATGTGCTTTCCATATAAAAGCTCATTCAATCTTCCTAACATTTGGAAGTAGATGCCACTATCATCCGTATTTTGGAGATGTCTTAAGAGAAATGACACAGCTATTCAGAGGTGCAGGCAGGCCTCACACTCTGGCAGGCAGCCTCGTGTAGCCACACTTTAATGTCTGGACCATCACCCACGTGAGAGCTCCTCGTCCTCAGCTCCCATCTTAGAACCTGGAAAAACTGATCTTTCTCATGAGGCCACAGATCAAGAAAGCAGTTGAGTCATCTTACCTGTGCTCGAAACTGAGCCAGATCCTCGAGCATGAACATTCTTACTGTGCACAGGGTTGTTGGTGTGGATACCAATCTCAGGTCACAAGCCCTTGAAATTTGTGCACACTTGCCTTTGTGTGTCCGTGTGTGCTGTGCTGGAGCGACTGGGGATGAGGTCCTGATGGTTCTCTGCACATTATAAGAGGGGCTCCCACTCTGTCACTGGCAGGGCCTAGTCAGCTCTAAATCTGGATTAGTGTCCAGGGCTAAAAGTTAGGACAAAACTGCCCCTTGAACCAGTGGGCGGCGACAAGAACCTTGACGAGCCAGACTTTCCAACGAGTCCCTCTGCTGCTGAGCTCCAATTGGACAATGCCCTTTTCTCTCCATGAAGCTTTCCAGATTTTTCAATCATTTTTTTTCCCCTGCAAAGTTTTGGAACCTTGAGATTTTTTTTCTTTTATTTTCCCTCTTCCTTCTGTTTTTGTTCAGAAATCAGACATCAGTAAACTTCTTATTGCTCATCCAATCTAGGAGTTCAGTTTCCCTTTTAACTTTTATGAATGTTTTCTTTGTTAAGATGGGTCCTTTCAAACCTTGTAAGAATGTTTTACCATTTACGAACACAAGAATGGAGTGTTAGAACTAGAAAATTCAACTGGAAGCGCGCGCACACACACATAAACGTACACATACACATACACATACACACATATTCCTAGGCAATTTCATGGAAATTCAGTTCATAGAAATTGCATCTGCAAGAGAAATTTTAAAAAATGTTATTGATGGTTTCATTATTTGTGTTAGCTGTTGGTGGCAGTCTGCCTCTATAGTTGATTTCTCCAGGTGGGTCGTGTCAAGCGCTGAGAATAGGTGATAGATATTATGCTGGTCCAAATGTTAGAGAGATGACAAAATCTGGTCCTGCTTCAAAGTAGTTTTGTTATGCTTTTGGTCCAAATGAGTAATGTAACCAGTGTTTCTCTTTTGCTGTGATCTGGAAAATTTTATCCTCTCTCTCATCCGTATATACTGCAACAGACTTTTAATGTTCTTTCAATTAGTTCACGCATTGCCCTTGATAAGGCTTGGGTTCAAATTCCAGCTTCGTCACTTACAAACTGTGTGACTTTGGCAAGTTTATTTAATCTCTTGGAGTCCTTTTCTTCCTTATAAAAGGGGAAAGTCATCATTTTATGTCGACCAGCTCTGTGAGGAGTGAGATCAGCATGTCTCACATTTCCCACTGGCTTTTTTGCAGAGTGAGCACTTGATCAAAGTCTCTGTCCTCATTGGTGGTCACCATCCTCACCATTGAATTTCCAATGGTGACATGCTGGGGACAGTGCCTGGCACGCCGTGGCCCTACATAGGCAGAGTACCAGGTTTGACTGTGCATAGTTAGCCCTTGTGACTGGGGCAGAGGCTGCCAGGGCCGTGTTTTGTTCAGTAGATTAGCCAGGAGGAAGTTGTTGACTAGACAAATGACGGCTCTATCTTTAAGTCAGCAGACTTCAGAAAGAGGTGGTGGTAGACGTGAACAATGGGATGTGGCAAGTCTGGGGGAGGAAAAAAAAAAACAAAAACCCAACACTGAAGCTGTTTTAAGGAGCAGCAATTGTGCCGCCACCCCAATTGCTAAAATTTTCCTTTTCTCCCTTGAATGAGGAGAGGAGAAAGGAGCAGAAAGGTTACTGGTCGTGTTCATTAATTTTCTTTGAAGAACTGCCACATGTCCCCAGTCCCCCTCGCGCCCCCCTGCACCAGCGCTGTTTGGCGGTCTTCTCTTTGCCCCGAGAAGCCAAAATGTTAAATTGGTGGAGCTTACTAGATCTGACAGAGAAATCCTTCATGTCTGGCCTGAATGTCTAAGTAAATTTGGTGTACTCCTTGTGGTCTGGGGCAAATGCTGGAAGCTATTAGAATGCTGAACAAAACGCTCCATTCAAAGACTGCTCGTTTCCTGCTGGGGTAATCCAAGTATCAAACATGAAGAAATACGGGCATGGAGAATGTGGCTGCTCACTGCAGAAGTCACCGAAGTGTCCACGACGTCTCCCCAAATGACTCAGAATGTTGCTTCCACCTGATCATCTTGAATATGTTTTCCTTTGAAAATAAGCACTCTACTTTTCCTATCCCACATAGAGATGAGGATTGACTGAATTTCCTCTTATCAGTTAAATTTAGGAGAAGAAAGCTTTCTCCTTCCCTTTAACTTCCAGGGACCTTAGTTTTTTGTTTTGCTTTGTTTTGTTTCCTTCTCTTTTTCTTATAAATTTCCTTCTGGACTCCCAAGAGTATCCTTCATTAGTCATGGTGGTGGGGTCTATTGTTTTAGACGAGGTCTCCACAGGGGCTGGAAACGATTTTGTTAAGAAAGGTCTATGGAGGAGCTATGGTTTATCTCATGAAATATCTGAGTTTGTCATAAATGGTTTCCTTTCTGCACAGAAATTTATTTTCTGTGAAATTGCAGGTGTTCTTTTATATAGACTTGAAAGGAATAGATTTGATTTTCAGTTCAGGCTTTCTTTTTTTTTTCTTCTAAGAATAATATGTTCTTGTGGTGGATTAATTTGGGATGAAATCAGATAACATTGTTGAAATCATGAGGCATGCATAGTGAAAACCATTATTTTAATTAATTTAGGTGCACCGTAGCGTACAGCCGGTTGTGCAGGTGAATGCTGGGACATAGTAAGCACCAGACAGCTCCTGCACTTACTATGCTGTGCGGGGACTGTTTTCTCACGCAGTCTCACTCTTGCTAGACTGTAAACTTCTGGAAAACAGGGACAAGGCTGTCTTTGGTATAGTATTCCTGGTTCATACCACCACATTAGACAATAATTAGTACTTTTTAGAAAAGAACAAATGAATAAGACATTTTCACAAAATTGAGCGTTAGACCAGGTAGTCTCACAAAATAAAACACTAGGTTTATTTGATTTCGTCTGACGTCTTTGACCTTTCCCTGAGCTTGGGTCTGAGAGCCCTTTTGTTTCTATCGGGCGGTAGAGTTGTTGAGTCCAGTTTTCTCTCATTGAGGAATTCAGCTAGCTTACTCTCAGAATCTCCACGAGATGTGAAATACATGAAAAGATAATGTTGAATGGGGAAAATTAACCTATTTTGATGGTTTTTAAGGAGTTCTAACTGCTCACGATAGCGAGTGACTCCCTTGTCAGCAGAGAGGAGGCCTGGGTTATGTCAGAGGTATAGCATGGGGGTTCCCTCGTGGAGAGGTTTTTGTCTTTTTCCTCAAGTTATTCTGACTTCTCAGACGAAAATATTCCCCATCCAGTAAAAGTCAGAGCAAATTTATGAGTCTGTTTCTGACCACTTGTCCTTTATGCTTTACAAGAAAGAATAAGAGTTGTGGGTTACTGTTGGGCCGTGTAAGTGGTGGGTAGGGGCCCAACATTCACCTTCCTTGGTTTGTTTATCTTTCCCTGATTCTGGCTGTTTGGGGGGTACTGAACCTGGGGTGAGGGCTGCTGCAGACGGTGGCAATGCGGTTAGTTCTCGGGCTTTGGCTCTCACTGAAGTGGTCCCAGGCGTGGCTGCAGGAAAGCCACTAATGAAAAGTAGCCACAGCAGGGCAGGACACATCATCTTGGGCGGAGTAAAAAAGAGGATGTTTTGTAATGAAAGGCCCAGAAAAATATTTGCATTGCTAACGCTGTAACAGTTGCTCTTTCTACCTGTTCCTATGGGTTTACGGTTTCTTTGTTATCCATTCAGCAAGTATTTATTAAATATATGATCTGTTCTGCGCACCACACACTTCAGGGAGTACTTAAAACAGCTCATAAATGAATGTTTGGTGACGCAGAAATGAGTCTGCTCTGTACAGGCCTTGTCACTGAGTAGGAGAGGTAAGTGCGAGGCCGGGAGAGGCTGCTGTGGGGTAAGGTGGGAGGCAGAGGAAAGCACTTTGGGGTCTGGTACATGGGAGCTCAAACTCAGACTCTTTT
The DNA here is from genome assembly GCA_963574355.1 of Loris lydekkerianus. NCBI lineage: Eukaryota > Metazoa > Chordata > Mammalia > Primates > Lorisidae > Loris > Loris lydekkerianus. The sequence continues at coordinate 8,344 of CAUYPK010109934.1, read as the reverse complement.
GGCTTTGGATAAGTTATTGAATCTTGAACTTCAGTTTCTAAATCCTTAAATTGTAAATAATACATACCTTCCTGGAAGGGTTGCTTTAGGATTTGAAATAAGCTATGAAGGACCTGGCCACTCTTACTATTTTATGGTCTCTGCCAAGGTCCAGCACCACGGGAGCTCAGAGGAGGAACTTGCCATCGACTGGCTATCTGGAGGGGTGTGAGGAGGTTGGAGAGGGGACCAGGAGCCTCACGGGGACACACATCTGTGCTAAGGCTGGGATTTGGGAGTGTGGTGAGAAGAACAGAGAGCAAGCTGTATTTGAAACATGTATTTTTATACCTTTGGGGTTGTTTTGCAGGTAGGCACTCATGCTGCATCATTTTTGTCATTTCTGTTTGCAGTGTGTGAATCAAATAGCTTATTTAGGCCTTAGCATGAATCCCAGTGCCAGGAATTGTGTATTTCCTATTTCCTCTGTTTTCTTTTCTCCACTCCACAACCCTTTCTACACAGCATCCACCGAGCCATCACAGAAGTGTGACCTGGCTGAGCTCTCTGTGCATCAGGGAAGCACCCTTCTGATTCTCTGTCAGGACCAGTGGTGTTTTAGAAAGCAAGTAGAATGACGATATCGATACTTGAGACTGTTATTTGTAACTCCCAATAATCCAGGATTTTAATTTGTCAAAGACTCGCTCCTTGGTGAGTCTGGACACACTGGCATCTTTGTCCACCCTGGCCCACAGCTCGTTTTGGCTGGGCTGGACTTTGGCCTCTGTGGCCACCCTTTGTGCCTGTGTGCCCAGGCTGCTGAGTACTTGAGATAATGAGAAGGGGCTTGTGTCTTATAGAATGAATCTTCAGAGGGGCGCTCACCACGAGCCTCATCGGCCATGTTCTCTCCTCTTTACACTTTATGATCTGAACCTTGACCTTCCAGCACACATTTTTTTTTTTTTTAATAGAACGTAACTTTGTGGTGCTGAGTTGTTAAGAAACCCAACCTGTGTCCACCACAGTTGTAGTCTTGATGATCTTTCTTTGAGAAGGAAAACAATGCCTGGAAGGCTTATTCCATTATTCTAGAACACTTGTTGGACTCCTGGTAGAGGTGAGATGCTGTCCATGGGATTTGTGCCTGAAGGCACAGAGAATGATCGAAAGGAGGGGGAGGCAAGTGAGTGACCTCAGACAGGTACCCAAAGACTTGTTCTCTAAATGGCTAATGCTGGGCTGATAGGTCGTGAAGCTAATTTGTTTATAGTTGTGTCACATAATTATATACTCTATGTATAATATGCTTTTGAAATTATTATTTATTGTACAAATATTACAACAGAAACTGAACTCTAAACACAAGGAGAAATGTGTGTGGGCTCACCACTTGCGTAAGTCAAACTTTTAATACATTTTTTGGTGTATTCATAGTCGCTAGCCATGAATTTGTAACGTTTGCACATGGTGGAAATCACACCAGAGATGCCATCTGGTGTTCCCCTCACTGCCCCTTCTACGTGCACCATGATACTATTCACACGTGCTATAAAAATTAATCATGTCTGCATGCGGAAATTTAGCTATACTTAACTCATAAATTGAACTTGCAGCATCTAGAGTAAGCTGCCACCCCCATCTGCCCTGGTACTTTCTTTTTTCTTTGTGTTAAGAGTAGGAATTAGGGTTCAGAGTTCATTGTTCAAGGCTGTCTTGTTAATTTCATCAGAAATTAAACGCAGTCATTAGAGTGAAACGTCTTTGCCTTTCACATTCAACAAGGGAATTGAGAAGGAAATAATGTTTAAAGAATTCTATGATGTCCAGAAGAAAGGTCTCTACATTATTAGTCTTAGCGGGGGAAGTTAGGTGCCGGTAAGTGGTGACTGACAGACCCAGCACGTTGGTTACTGTCGTGGGTGGAGCCCTTCCTGATGTCCTAGGAAGTGTTCTCTTTGTCTCTGTCTCTATGCCTGATTTTCTGTCTGTCTGTCATTCTGAAGATAAACAGTGTTGCTTCTCAGACAGAGAGGATGGAGGTGTTGGGTGTATAAGATGAAAACGTGAAGCTTTCCAGGAGTCCCCCAAGGGCGCTCAAGGCATTTGGCATTTTCTGGCAAGAGTTGAAGGAGCTGAACCTGCTGGGAGTGGGAGGAGGGGCACAGACAGGGAAAAGCAGTGGCCCGAAGTCACAGAGCAGGGTTCAAATCTGGGGTGAAATTTGGCGGCCTTGGGCAAATTACTTAACATTTCTGAATCTTTTTATGAGGAGGATAATACAGTGCCCGCCTCACATAGTTGTGGTGAGGATTAAACCAGATAATGTGAATAATGCACTTAATACAATGCCCAGCATAAACAGTGCACACTCAGTAAACAGGAAATGTTACTGTGGTTTGTTGCTTCACATTATAATTTATTGCTCTCTAAACTGGTATCCCTGGACTTAGGTATTAGTCGAGTATGTGGACTATTTTCTACACTTTAAAATCTACAAGAAGGAGACTGTTCTGGTCACTGTAATGAATGCCCAAGATAGAGTCTTTGAAGCATGGTACCCACGGGAAAGAGTAATAGAAAGGGTAGTTCATGGTGTTGAAAAGTTGGAGCTTCTGGCTGAGGAAGTTAGCAAGTTGTCTGGGGAAAGCTGGGGGGTTTCCAATAGTCATGGGGGTCAGTAGAGGCGACGTGAGAGCAAAGGACTGGATCAGTTGCTACGTGTGATCGTTCTCCTGTGGAGCATCAGGAGCTGATACACCCTGGCGTCCCCAGTTGCTCAGTCAGTCACTGGGTTGTAGAGCGTGTGATCACTGCCAAGTGCATTCGAAGCAGTAAGAAGACTGTCAGACAAATGAAACCGGTTTCTCTGCCCAGCTTGGTGGAGCATTTGCTCTAGGCAGCCAGACAGGCTCCAGGAGACTGTGTGTCTTTACTGGAGTTCTTCCTCTTCTTCTTTTTGAGCTGTAATTTAAACTGACATCACTTGCTTTTGACATTACAGCAAGGTCTCTGCAGACGGAACACTGTGTTCATTTTCCCATGCTCATCCTTCCTGGAGACTGATGGATTCATACCAAGATGGAAGCTGGTTAGAATGGAAACCATCCAGAAAATGATTAGAGAGTTTGAAGCTTTCTGAAACTGGGCACGGTGTGTGTGCTTTATTATTGTTTTAATGAAACTTGTCTTACTGGGGTCTCTTAACTACTTGTTTTTCTCGTTTAATATTGAGTCACTAATTTACACTAATGAGACCCTGTCGAGCTTTGCAAAATACTCTATTAAACTTGGTGGAGAAATAGAAACAAACAAACCACCTGGTTTCAACAGAAACTGTCAGCGTACATGTGTGTGTGAAGGAGTTCATGGTAAATATGTTTCATATTCTACCAAGGGGTTTATACCAGGTCCCATCAGTAAGCAGGTGAGAGTAGCACATTTCACTTTATGTGCCTGCTGAGAAACAACCTGGGCGCTGTCTACCATGGGAACTGTCTCCTGAAATGGGGGGCTGCAAGGCACAGTGGAAAGAGGACAGACCTGGGAGCCACACAGATCTGGGCTCCAGCTCCCTCCTCCGTCGGTCAGCGGCCAGGTGAGTTCATTAGCCTTTGTCTTGCTTTTTTCACCTGTCACATGGGATTTGCAGGGCAGTGCTGCAGACGGTGGTAGAGGTGGCGTCAGCAGCTGACACAGAGCCTGGCATGTGGCTGCTGCTCACTGACGGGCAGATTCAAAGGCGTGCACTATCCAACAGAGCTCCTAAATCTGTCCAAGGCCACCCAGCCTTTCTTGGCCTTCTCTCTCGTGATCAGTTGGTGTGTGTTCTTTAAGGCAGTCTGATTTTCTCATTAGCGCCGAGTGAAATGTTGAGGAAGGCAATCCTAGTGCAAGAGAACTGTCTGTTTAGCTGCAGGATGCAACACATATGGTTCCTGAATTATTCATTATTTATCTTCCACTTCTTCTCTTCGTTAATAGTAGTAGTAATGGAGGCGTAATTGTCTTTGTAGACTTTGTTAGTCATAATCACTTGATTTCTTTACATCCTGCAATAGCCAAGCCTGTGTTGTGTTTTTTGACCTCTTTTGGTTCCCTAACCTGAAGAAGGACAGTGAGAGGTGGGAGATGACACGGCAGGTTGTTTGCCCTTCCAAGATTGCCAGGATGTAGTTGTGATTTATTCTTTTGCAGACAGGTCAACTGCCCAAGTTGAGGACGTAGGTGATAGGGAGACAGACTCTGAACTGCTCTCACCAAATCCTGCTAGGCCTTCCCTTCGCACTTGGTGCTGGAGGAACTAAGGCTGTGTGGAGGCCTCGGCCCTTGATTCGGGGCTGAGTGCCTGTCTGAGTGGTGCTGGCTGTGGCTCACAGTGCTTCAGTTTCAAATAGTATTATAAATAGAAAAACTAGGTGAGCATCATGGCAGGTGCCTGTAGTCCAGTTACTTGGGAGGCTGAGGCAAGAGGGTCGCTTGAGCCTAAGAATTTGAAGTTTGCGCTGAGCTGTGATACCACAGCACTCTACTCAGGGTGACGGAGTTAGACTCTGTCTCAAAAAAAAAAAAAAAAAAAATTACGAACTGTAGAGACAGATCTATTTTTTTTGGGAGAGCTTGTTCTCTTCTTGTTCACACTCATTCCTCCTACCTAGTCTTTAAAAAACAAAACAAGACAGAATGAACAAACAAAAACTTATATTGAAACAATATCCAGGCCTGGGCTGGAACCTTATTCACACATGACAGAATCCTGTTACCATCCTTTTTTTTTGCCATTTTTGGCCGGGACTGGGTTTGAACCTACCACCTTTGGCATATGGGGCTGGCAACCTACTCCTTTGAGCCACAGGTGCCGCCCCTGTTACCATCTTTATGTAAGTTAATTTCACTGGTTTTAGACTGACTCATGCCAATCTCCCAGTCTCATTGATGGAGACAAAAGAAAAAAGTATCACTGAAAACTCTCAGGATTGGTTCAGGAAAAAATATTCTTTATCTATGGGAAATTCATTGTTTGACGTAGAAGGGTGCCTTGAATTAGCAGATTCTTGCTGTCTTTCCACAAATAACATGTTGTTCGAGAAAAGAAGAGATTTTAAAAAATCATTAAAAAAAGCCATACTAGTAACATTAGTGAAAATAAATATGCATCTTATTCTTCACAAAGAACACGGTTGTTCATGGGAAGTGTTGTCAGTCTTAAATCGAAAACCATTTCCTCGGTTTTGATTGGTTTGTTTGCTTGGAAGTGCTCATGTTCTGGAATGTGTTTATAGATCTTGACCTCAGATCCTTCTCTTGCCTCAGAAATTGGAAAACATTTTGCCAGAGGAGCCAATGGTGAGTGCCTGCTGGCCCTGTAAATTGGGCCCAGGTTGACATGTTAAGAGCCGGCCCTGTCGCTCAGGGAGGACTGTGATGCTGTTTCTTGTTTGTGTAGCAACATAAAAAATGGGCAAGACACTCTCCAAGTCCAAGATAATTACTAACTGAGATATGTTCATGAATTCATTAATGAAAGAGAAACTTGAGGAAAAGGAAACAGGGGAGAAATTGTATTTCCCCTTCGTTAATGACTATCTTGTTTTAGAATGCAAGTAGTGCTTTGCCTTATTTTAAAAATGTGGTACGTCTCACTTTTGTTCAAACCTGTAAAATTCTTCATGTAAAACCTACTTAAATATATATTTTTTCTTCTTTTAATTGCGGGGGACGGGGTTTGCTTCTTTTGGTCTCTTGGAGATGACAAAGAGCTGGGATTTGTGAGGATGCTGGTGGCAATCTTGGGCAGCTGTGGGGCAGGGCGGGATAGATGGGTCGTAGCTCTGATTACTAGCAGGCTGTCATAGGCCACCAGTGTGGCTTCCACCCAGTGCTGGAGTGGTCTCTGTGTCTGTCCTTCCCGTGTCTGCTGGGTGGATTCCGGAAGAGGAATCTCGCTCACGAGGCGGCATTTCCTCTTCTGAAGTGCAAGGTATTAAGCTAAGGAGCATTTCTCTGTTTGGCCTATTGCCCACTCAGTGAAAATTGACGAGCAAATGACAGATGAACGGATGAGGTTCTGGGGCTGCCCCTCACTTCTGCTCAGGTGGTTCAGGCCCTCTTGTCCTTACACCCTGACGTCTCCTTGTCTGGTACACCAGTAGCCCTGATTACTCTGTACTCATGGGATACTGTGTCCCGTTTTCTCTCCTCCTGGTTCTCCACTCGCTGAATTTCAGTTTATCAATATTTTTCTTAAAACGCCATAAAAAAATCTGAATAAGGTGCTCCTAGAGATTTACTGCTTAAGAAATGGTTGAATTCAGATTTACTGCTTGGTTTGAATTCAGATTTACTGCTTATGAAATGTTTGACCCTGGGCAAGTTGCCTAACCTCTCTGTGCTTCAGTGTCCTATCTGTGAAGTCGGGGATAATCATAGTACTTATTTGTAAGGTTATTATAAGAAGTAAGTGCACTAGTTTATGCTAAGTGCCTGTAACAGTGTCTGGAGTATCTCTTCTTAGCTTCTCTTAAACTTACAGTGAAAAACATCTATGTCTTAGTATCGGAAGTGCAGTTAACCTTCTCAGTGAGGCTTTGGAAACGGGACTATATCTATACCTTGCCACTGTGTGTCCTTAGGCAAGTTACTTTACCTGTCTGTTTCTTCATCTGAAAAAAGGGCATAAGAGAATCAAATCATTAGAATTTTTGAACCCTAATTAAGATCCTTGAGGGCAGAGTCATGGTTTATACTTCTTTGCCTTTTTTTTTTTTTTAATGGAAAAAACCTATTTACCTGATATGCCATCATATAATCATTGCTCCATTAAAAGTGAAGGTTTAAGCTGAGTTTTCTCTTTGAGTCTACCTTGTTGTGAAAAGTGGGGGTTTTTTTGTTACTTAGACCTGTGCCTCCTCACGTTCATGGTGGTGTTTGCTGGTGGTTCTGAGTGTGTGTTCTGTTTGGCACTAGGCACTGTCTCATTTTCTTGGGCTTCGGGATAATTAGGCTTGTTTGATCATTTCTCTCTTCTGGAATTTCTAGGGGAATATTTAGGCTGGTAGCTGCTCTGCCCACCAGTCCCTCAAATGGCTGATGAGGTGGGTAAGAAATCAGGAGAGTGGCAAAGGTTATAGCCAATTTCCTTGGGATTCTGGGATTCATTTTTCTTGTGTCTGTGAAGCTTTAAGCAAGTGAGTTTTAAAGTTGTTCAGAAGGTGGGAGATTATTTTAAAAAATGGTTTATAGTTATTAATGGTTTCAGATCTTGGTTGGATTTAAAAGGTGGGTTAAACTGCTAAAGTGAATATAAATTAAAACCAGTTAAGTAGAGGAGTCCCTCGCCCGTTCTGTCTTTGGTGTGCTTAGGATTCCATAAATTTTACGGGTTTCAAAGTCCTTGCCTTGTCTTGAATGTTTCTAGTAAGATGGAGTGAAGTGGCTTACACCTCTGTTGCCCAGGAATGCTGCTTGGTGCAATAGAAAGAAACCTCTGGTCTATTGATTCATAAAAAATGTGTGGCTGATTTTTCTGGGACAGATGCATTATTTTCACAGAAAAATCTCATTTCTTACTTCCTCCCACCCTGTGCATCACTTGCACACGTTTGCTATTCATCAATTGTGATTTCCAAGATTTCTACCCTTCCTCTCTCAAACCACCTCTACCTAAACAGAGAAAGATGGTGGAGGGAGGAAGGAAATTTTCTTAAATGCCCCAAATATTCACTATATAAGGGGCATAGTGAATTTGAGAAACAGTCTGAATTTTAGCCCAGGAGACTCACTGCGATTGTGAAACAAATTGGAAAGTGTTTCCATGAAAGGGAATATGATGGATGTGTGTGTTTCCATGAGAAGGGTGTGTGTGAACATGTGTCTATGTTAGTTATTTCATTCCTTCTCTGTCGACCTATTCTGTGCAGCCTTATGGCTATATTTCAGGTTACGGTGTAAAATGAGGTTATACTACACAGCCACATTTTCTAAACCCCAGATACACCAGGCACAAGTATAGGACGCCCGGCTCATCTGTCACCCTGCACAGCCGCACCCTCTAAACCCCAGATACACCAGGCACAAGTACAGGATGCCTGGCTCATCTGTCACCCTGCACAGCTGCACCCTCTAAACCCCAGATACACCAGGCATAAGTACAGGACATCTGGCTCATCTGTCACCCTGCACAGACACACCTTCTAAACCCCAGATACACCAGGCAAGAGTACAGGACACCTGGCTCATCTGTCACTGTGCACAGCCGCACCCTCTAAACCACAGATACACCAGGCAAGAGTACAGGACCCCCGGCTCATCTGTCACCCTGCACAGCCGCACCTTCTAAACCCCAGATACACCAGGCACAAGT
>CAUYPK010109932.1:0-17113 GCA_963574355.1 Loris lydekkerianus | reverse complement strand
ATTTTTTATACTGTTGTATATCCCGTTTTTTTTCGGAAAAAATTTTGTGCGGTTTTGGTTTTTTTGGCAAAAATTTTTTTGCCGAAAAAACTCGGCTTATAGTCAAGTATATACGGTATTTTCTAAAATAATCAATATTTGTCATGAGAGAAGAAAAATTATGAAGAAAAAGGTCTTTGGACTTTAGAGAACACAATGATACAATCAGGAGTATGGTAAATGCTTATTGAGAGTGAAAACTATATATATATATATAGTTTCCTCCCCCTCCCCCCGAGACAGAGTTTCACTATGTCACCCTGGGTAGAATGCCGTGGCATCACAGCTCACAGCAACCTCAAACTCTTGGGTTTAAGCAATTCTCTTGCCTCAGCCTCCCAAGTAGCTGGGACTACAGGCACCTGCCACAATGCCCGGCTATCTTTTTGTTGCCATTGTTGTTGTCATTTAGCTGGCCTGGGCTGGGTTCGAACCCACCAGCCTGGGTGTATGTGGCCAGCGCCGTAACCACGGTGCTACAGGCGCCAAGCCAAGAGAGTGAAAACTATTTTCAAAGCAGATGTCAGACAACTTTTTCTTGATTTAAATAAAGAACAGATGACCACTGGCAGAATGTCTGCCGTAACTGCTCTTGGGACAAGCAGAGAGCATTTACTCTGAACTCACAACTACTGGCTCCCAGCAGAATGGCTCCCCTCTGACCCCAACCTTCTTTTCATAACTGCCTCGTGATGGCAATGGTGATCAGAGATGAGAGTCGCTCTAATCCCTCACTTCATGTTGGTAATGCCCTTCCTAGTTTGGGGTCTTATTCTATTTTTAAGCATCTAGGACAAAACTGCTTACCCTATCACACCCTCCACGCTGCCCTCCTTTCTGGCACCAGCCCCTCACGGGCCATGACGGAGTTCCCATGGCTGGGATTTAGGTTTCTGTCCCCGTGCTGTCACCAGAGGAGAACTAGCCAACACAGATTTGACTCCTTTCAGACGTAAATTTGGTGTGAACGTGACAACCTTCATGTCCTCTAAGACCCTAAGACTGTAATAACAAAATGCCCTACCTTCTCATCTCGGAAATTCAGGAACTGCTGGAAAACCTCACTTTCTGAGATGACGGGGTGCCGGCACATTCTGGTCATCCAGGCCTGGAGCCTCTCCATGCGCATTTTGATAAATTCCTCTTCAAAGCGGCCTGCAGAGACACACCAATAGTTACATAAAGTGAATTACTATTACTGTACGTGACGGAAAAACCATTTATATGGCTACTGGCTACTTGGCAGAAAGCTATTTAGTAAGAGGCAACAATGGGCTGTAGCTCAAGTGGCTAAGGCGCCAGCCACATACACCACAGCTGGCAGGTTCAAGTCCAGCCTGGGCCTGCCAAAAATGACAACTATAAAAAATGGCTGGGTGTTGTGGTGGGTGGCTGTGGTCCCAGCTACTTGGGAGGCTGAGACAAGAGAACTGCTTAAGCCCAGGAGTTGGAGGTTGCTATGAGCTGTGATGCCACAGCACTCTACCCAAGGCAATAGCTTGAGGCTTTGTCTCAAAAATAAATAAATAAATAAATAAATAAATAAATAAACAACCAAATAAATAAAATAAAGCAGTGGCTGTGGCTCAGTGAGTAGGGTACTGGCCCCATGTACTGAGGGTGGCAGTTTCGAACCCAGCCCTGGCCAAACTGCTACGAAAAAACAGCCAGGCATTGTGGCAGGCGCCTATAGTCCCAGCTACTCGGGAAGGTGAGGCAAGAGAATCGCCTAAGCCTAAGAACTGAAGGTTGCTGTGAGCTGTGACGCCACGGCACTCTATCCAGGGAGATAAAATGAGACTCTGTCTCTAAAATAAATAAATAAAATACAATAAAAAAGAGGCAGTGCCCTTAGCTCAGTGGGTAGAGCACCAGCCAGGTTTGAATTCAGCCTGGGCCAGCTACACAACAATGACAACTGCAACAAAAAATGGCTGGGCATTGTGATAGGTGCCTGTAGTCCCAGCTATTTGGGAGGCTGAGGCAAGAGAATTGCTAAAGCCCAGGAGTTTGAGGTTGCTGTGAGCTGTGATGCCACAGTACTCTACCCAAAGCGACAGCTTGAGGCTCTGTCTCCAAAAAAAAAAAAAAAAAAAAAGGCAAACAACAGTGATTTTTCACTAACCTAAAAACAAGAAACATAGTGAATGCTCAGTTACTCACAAGGAAGATCCAATAGACTTAATTTTTAAGAATGAAATTTCAATTTAACACACTAACAAATCTTTTAATTGTGATAGGACTAATCATAGCCTAAAACTTATTTTCTTTAAGGAGCCCTAAAGTGTTAAAAAATGTAATAGTAAATCCTATCTCAATATGAGAAAAACTAACATTAGCCCAATTTTGTGCATCCACATGAATCCCTAAAGGCAAGAAAGAAGCCATAAATGGAATTTAATGTCATCCTCACAAACTGCATGACACACTGTATTTATAACAATGTATCCAAATGTGATATAATCTATAAATGTACAAGTTCAAATTTAATGCTTAGGAAAAGTAACTGAGGGCCATAGCTTTTTCTCCATTTTGTTTTTTAAATTACTTAAACTGAAAATAACCAAGAAATTTTTCCATGACTGCAATGAGGAAAGGTATTCCAATCATGAGTGCTATTCCAGAACTTGGGACTGTACTAATGTTTAATAAGTAATTATTTCTGTTTTAAAATGTAGAAAATTAGCTTGACAAGCATGATATACCAAACATTGAACGAAGATCGAGAATTTTTATAAGCCAAGTAAACAAAAAGCACTGCTCACTGAAAGGCTTCTTGAGGTGGAAATTCCAACTCTGGCCAAGTGAGATCAGCTAAGCTCAGCTCACCCTGTGGCCCCAAAGCAACTTTAAAGCTGGACAGCACTGACAAAAGCCAAGTCAGTGCTCAGGAGTCAATCAAGGGCAAACAGCCATTCGAGAAGGGTTTATGTCCCAAATAAATAAATAAATAAATAAATATTCAGGCAACACAGTGAAAGTGCACGGCATCTGGGGCTGCCCCATGTCCCCTGTCATGCACCCCTGCCCCTACTTGGTCCACAGGGAGGCACTGCCAGGGGAAGCCAACTGTGAAGACTGGCTGTGGTGGCTTCCCTGCCGGGTGGAAGGAGGCTCACTTGATCCGAGGTGCAGGGAGATGCCCACATTCAGTGGTGGTGTCAGTGGCCATGACAATCTCAGAGGCAGGTGAACAGCGAGGCCCAATGGCCCTACCAGCCCAGGTTGGCTGAGCCATACATGTTCTAGCCTGAAGCTGTGTGTAAACAGTGGAGATGAGACAGGGGCCAAGCTGGCCATACACTCCCAGCCAGCTCTGAGGCTGCACACACAAGTAAAGGAGACAAAAGTGGGCAGTAGGAATTAAAGACGGAATTACTTGAAAATGACCTGAGCCTTGACCGCACTCCCACAGCCTACCCACAGCTAGGTCGACAGAGGGCAGGGCCTTATTGGCTTGAGGTGGGTGAGCACAACCTCTGTTCAACCAAGCTTAGGCTTACTACCAATCTACCAGGAGCAAACTCTAGGAAGCCAAACTTAAAAAAAAAGAACATAAAAATAACCAAGCTGCAGGGGAGACAGATTGTGAGATTTAGCCCAGGGAAGTTACTTAATAGACATAAAGCAGAAAAAAACCTTCTAGGAAATAAACTCAGAATTCAGAGTGGCTAAAATATGTTCCCCAAAACGTCCAAGTTTCAATAAAAAATTAAGAGATATGTAAAGAAACACAAGCTATGACCCATACTGGGGGAAAAAAGCAGTCAACAGAAACTGTCTCTAAGTGTCCTCGGATGTTGAATTAGCAGGGAAAAAACCCAAAGTGGTAGAAAAAGTAGGTTCTGTATGTTCAAAGAACTAAAGGAAGTCATCTTAAAAAACTGAGGCAAAATAAGACAGGCCATCAACATAATAGAGATTCTCAAGAGGGAGGTAGAAATTAATGGAAATCCTAGAATTGAAAGTACAGTAACTAATACTAAAAATTCACTATAGAGGTTCAACAAAAGATTCAACACAGCAGGAAAAAAATCAATGAATCTGAAAATAAATAAAAGTTAACATGAAGACCAGAGCAAAAAAAAACTAACGTAAAATGAACAAGCCTCTGAAAACATTAAGTGTACCAATTGCTTATAATGAAGGGGGTCCCAGAGGGAGGAGAGAGAAAGCAGGAGAGAAAATATTTGAAGAAGTAATGGCAGAACATTTTTCAAAAGTGATAAAAAAAATTAAATCTACACCTCCAAGAAGCTCAATGAATCTCAATGAAGTACGTATTAGTGGGATAAATACAAACAGATCTAGATGGAGCAGAACTAAACCACTGAAAGATAAAAAAAAAACAAGGAAATCTTGAAAGCAGCTAGTGAAAAATGCCTCATCTCGTATGGTGGTGTGCATGTGTGAGAAGGGACAGTTGACTCACTGTGGGACACAGGGACGCAAGACCAGGATACCTCTCCTCCAGATGTAAAGACAAAATAAAGACATACTGAGACATAAATGGAGAACTCACTGACAACAGACCTACATTCTAAGAAATATTAAAGAAAGTCCTTCAGGCTGAAAGGAAATGACTAAACCTGAATCTGCAGAGAGAAACAAGGAGCACGAGAAATATGCAAGTTAATACAAAAGACTCTGCAGGTTAGTAGAGTCAGCACTAGAAATCTGCAGGTTAATACAAAAGACTTTTCTAATGTGTCCCCTCAGCTTCTATAAACACATAAACATTATAGAAAGCAGTGATTATGAAGCTACGCTGCTGCACTTATACATGAATAATACATAGGATCCCAACAGTGTAACACGGGGGAACAGAGGTACACAGGAGAGAAGTGTCTGTATTTACTGGATTTGAGTAAATCTTAAAGTACATTGTGATGTTTAAAAAAAGATGCATATTGTATCCTCTAGGGTAACTACTAAAAAAAAACTTTAAAATTTTAGTTTAAAAAAATGAGGGGAATTAAAAAGGTACATTGGAAAACCTTTGTTTAACACAAAGAAAAGGCAGCAGAGGAGGTACAGAGCAACAATCAAGACACCCCTTGGCTCAGTGCCCGTAGCACAGTGGTTCTGAGCCAGCCACATACATCAAGGCGGGCAGGTTCGAACCCAGCCCGGGCCAGCTGAGCAACAATGACAACTACAATAGAAAGACAGCCAGGCATTGTGGCGGGCACCTGTAGTTCCAGGTACGTGGCTGGCTGAGGCAAGAGAATTGCTTAAGGCCACAGTGAGACTCTGTCTCAAAAAAAAAAAAAAAAAAAAGAAAGATACTCCAAACAAATAAGAAAATGGTAAATATAAACCCAACCATGCCAATAACTGCATTAAACACAAATGGTCTAAAAACCCCAATCAAAAGCAAAGATTATCAGACTTCATAAAAAAGTCAAATCCAACTGTCTTGCCCATAAGAGGCATAACTTAGACACACAAATACTGAAAGTAAAATGATGGGAAGAGATATACCACACAAACGGTTACTGTAAGAAAGTGGCTGTATTAATATTTAACACAAATCTTACCAGAGACAACAGGAGACATTCCATAGGTACATGGTAAAAGGGCTACCGCAGGAAGATGTGACAAACTGCAGGTATACCTACCAAGACAGCCTCAAAACACAGAAAGCAAAAAATGACAGAATTGAAAGGAGAAATAGTCCAATAATAAAAATGTTAGATTTCAATACCTTGTGCTCAATAATTGAGAGAACTAGAAGGAAAACTGGCAAGGAAGCAGAAACCTGAACAGCACCACCCACCAATTCGGCCTGCGTGACACACGGAACGTTCCCTCCACTTGCTGCAGAACACGGGTTCTGCTGAAGCACATGTGAAACACAGACCACATGCGAGGCCATAAAACAAATACCCATAAATTTAAAAGAATTAAAATCATGCCAAGCATGTTCTATGAGAATAACAAAATAAAATTAGAGGTCAAAAAACTAAAAACAAATTTGGAACATGCCCAAATATTTGGGAATGAAACATGCAGTTGGCCCCCTGTGTCCAAGGGTTCAACCAAACTCAGTTCAAAAATACGTTCATGAAAAAAAGTGTCTGTTGTGAATACTATACATACCAGTTACATTGTATTTGGTATTATAATAATCTAGAGATGATTTAAAATATCTATGAGGATATGAATAAGTTATATGCAACTACTATGCCACTTTATATTAGGGACTTGAGCATCCACAGATTTTGGTATCCACAGGAGATTCTGGAATCAATTCTCCATTGATACTGAGGGATAACTATTTCTAAATAACAGGGATCAGAGAATAATTTGTGGGAGATATCAGAAAATATTTCGAACTGAATGAACATAAAACTGAACATATCAAAATTTACGGGATGCAGCAAAAGCAGTCCTTAAAGTTTGTAGCATTTAATGCTCATAACAGAAAATTTCAAAACAATAATCTAAGCTTCTGTATTAAGAAACAAGAAAAAGGCTCAGCGCCTGTGGGTCAAGTGGCTAAGGCACCAGTCACATAGACCTGAGCTGGTGGGTTTGAATCCAGCCTGGGCCCGCTAAACAATAATGACGGCTACAATAAAAAAATAGCCGGGCGTTGTGGTGGGTGCCTGCAGTCCCAGCTACTTGGGAGGCTGAGGCAAGAGAATCGCTTAAGTCCAGGAGTTGGAGGTTGCTGTGAGCTGTGATGCCACTGCACTCTACTGAGGGCGACAGCTTGAGGCTCTGTCTCAAAAACAAAACAAAATAAAAAAACCCAAGAAAAAATAATAAAAGATGAAGTTAATAACAGAACAGAAACTGATGCAATAGAAAAGAGAAAAACAATAGAGAAAAAATCAATAAAACCAAGGAAAAACAGGAGATGACAATGACCAAAACCAGTTATGAGAGAGTATATGTCACTGTAGATCTTGTAGTTCTTGAAAGTATAAAATAATACTCTGGACAACTTTTAAACCCACACCCAACAACTTATATGAAATAAATTCCTTCAAAGACCCAAACTACCAAAGCTCACTCAAAAAGTGACAGCCTATATCAGTCCTATATCTATTAAGGAAATCAAATTCATAGTTAAAGCCTTCCTACAAAGAAAACCCCAGGTCCAAATGATTTTAGTAGTAATTCTACCAAACACAGGATAATATCAATTCTACACAATGATTCCAAAGTTATCCTATAAGACCAGTATTGCCCTGATACCAAAATCAGACAGAGAAAACTATCACCTCATGACTAAATCCTCAACCAAATATTAGACTGAATCCAGCAATATATAAAAAGTATAATATATCACCATCAAGTAAGGTTTATCCCCAGAAAGGCTAGTTTGGTACTGGAAGCTGATCAAGGTAATTCACCATATTAATAGTAAAGAAGAAAAACTGTACGCTCACTTTGATAAAACACAGTATCCTTTCCTGAAGAATACTTTCAGTAAACTAGAAATAGAAGTTCCTTAACTTGATAAAAAGACATCTACAAAAACCCCCAAATCATATTTAATGGTGCAAGACTGAATGCTTTTTTCTCTAAGACCAAAAACAAGGCAAAGACGTCTGCTCTCACCATTCTTTTTTTTTTTTTGGTAGAGACAGAGTCTTACTTTATTGTCCTTGGTAGAATACCGTGGCGTCACACAGCTCACAGCAACCTCTAACCCCTGGGCTTAGGCGATTCTCTTGCCTCAGCCTCCTGAGTAGCTGGGACTACAGACACCTGCCACAATGTGTGGCTATTTTTTTTGTTGCAGTTTGGCCAGGGCTGCAAGCCCCACCCTTGGCATATGGGGCTGTCACCATTCTTACTCAATATCACAATGGAAGTCCTAACCATGGCACTAAGACAAAAACAGAAATAGAAGGCACACAGGTTAGAGAGCATGAAATGGAACTATTCTCTATTTTAAGACTGCACGATTGTCTACATAAAAAAAAAATCCCCCTACCAAGAAAATGCCAGGAAGGCTGTGTTAACCAGTGTGATGAAAATATGTCAAATGGTCTATAAAACCAGTGCATAGTGTCCCATGATCGCATTAATGTACACAGCTATGATTTAATAATATGAATAAATAAATAAATAAATAAATATCCCCCCAATCCACAAAAAAGCTCCTGGAACTAGTAAGTGTATTTAATAAGGTAACAGATAAAAGGTTGATGGATAAAAATCAATTATACAATAAAAAGCTAGAAAACAGAAATTTAAAAACAGTAACATTTATAATAAAGCACTCCCCAATGAAATTCTTACATGTAAATCTAACAAAATATATGCAGAATCTGAACGCTAAAGACTACAACACACTACTGAAAATCGAATGTATTTGCAACCATAGATGAGAAGACCAGACCTCAAGACGTGAAAATGTCCTATTAAATCAATGTGATTCTAATCAAAGTTCCAGCATTAAGTTGTTACAGGTATCTATAAACTGACATTTAAATTTATAAAGGAAGGCTAAACAAACAGAACCTGAATGATTTTGTAAAAGAACCAAGTTGTAGGATTCCTACTACCTGATTTAAAGACATACCATAAGCTACACTAATCAAGATAGTGTGACAATGACCAAAAGACCCATAACCCAAAGGAACAGAAAAGAATTCAGAAATAAACTTACACATTGACGGTCAAGTGATTCTTTTTTTAACAAAGGCACAAAGGAAATTGAAAAGAGAAAGGATAGTTTTTCCAACAACTGGTATAGGAACCATTGGATATCAAGATGCAAAAAATAATGAGCCTCTACCACACAGTATACCTTATACAAAAATTAATTCAAAATGCATCCTGGGGGCGGTGCCCATAGCTCAGTGGGTAGGGCGCCACATACACTGGGGCTGGTGGGTTTGAACCCGGCCTGGGCCTGCTAAAACAAAAATGACAACTGCAACAACAACAAAATAGCCAGGCGTTGTGGTGGGCACCTGTAGTCCCAGCTACTTCGGAGCCTGCGGCAAGAGAATCGTGTAAGCCGGAGTCTGAGGTTGCTGTGAGCTGTGACACCACCGCACTCTACCCAGGGTGACAGATTGAGACTCTGTCTCAAAAAAAAAAAAAAAGAAAAGAAAAAAAATGCAGACTGAACTTCTTTAGAAATTATGAGTACAAGCTGGGTATGATGGCGTGTGTCTCTGGTCCCAGCTATTTGGGAGAATCACTTGAGCCCAGGAGTTCAAGACCAGCCTAGGCAACATAGCACATCTCATCTCTAAAATAAATAAATAAACAAACAAACTAAAAAGAAATATGAGTACAAGTAAGTATAAGTCTTATAACAAGAATAATGTTATGGGCCCACCTATTAAAAACTTATTGCCTTAAGAATTGGTGCTTGAACAACATAATGGGCCCAGATGCCTACTGTGTTAAACTATCTCAAATTTTATACTTGTTAGAAGAGATTAAATACTACATAAACTTAAGTGATGCAGAACCAAAGCCTCACATCTTGGAAAGAAGACGATACACTTCGGGTAGAAAAGACCCAGGAAGTCCGCAGGGACTAAGATATCACCAACTCCCCATAGAGCAAGTCATACCAAGAGCTTACAACTCAATCACTGGTTGACATTTAAAGATTATTTTACTGAATAATTGCCTTCATGAAAATGCTTCTGATCACAGCTGGTTTATCACCAAACTACGACTTCAGATGTTCCTTTATGTTTGGTAAGATGGTCATAACCTGTTCCAGAGAATTAGAAAAAAGGGAGGAGGAAGAACTCACATTTCCCTGTTTGCAATGAACCTCACTTAGGTTTTCACTAAGAGTGTGAATATCACAGTTTGGCACCAGGAATAAAAGCAGATTCATTCAATATTATTTCTACAAAGAACAAAATATATAAACAAATAATAAAATATGTTAACTGTAAGTTTTTCATGGATTATCGAGTCCACAGAAATGTCATGACATCTCCTTGGCATTCCCTTTCCTGTTCTTCCGGGGCTAGGGGACCGTCTGTGGGTCCTGCAGGCAGGAGGCAAAGCGGAGAGGAGGGGAAATCAAGTCCCTGTGTGCCTTCCGGCTTCCTCGGCACACGTCCCGGTCAGCGAGTCAAAGCTCAGCATTCTTCACACGGAGGGGCTCGGCTTTCTTCCTTTTCTATGACCCCCTGGAAGCATGCCTGAACTTTTTTTTTTTTAAACAAATCTTAGTATGGAAGGAGCACCATAACTACAAACAAATCTAAGTACACAAGGAGAACCGTGACTCTACCATGTCTGAACATGGCTCTGAGTTATCTAATTCAGAACAAATGATGTATCAAAACCTAAAAGAGAAATTCCTACAGCCCTGAGACAGCCCCTTAATCCTGGTCTTTAAACACTGTGGGGCACACGGGGACAATCAACTTGATAAAGAAGAGTACCAAGTTAACTGAAAGTTAAAAGGCAGGCTGACGTTTTCATGGAAAGAAATCTAAATCTTTAAAAAGAAAGCTGTGATCTAAAGCAACAAGGACATCAAAAAGGAGGGACAGTGAATGAGGCTGGGTGCAGGCCGGGGATGCAGCAGCCCACACCCACGTGGCCTCCACCCCACTTCCCCAGAGCCACGAGGACTGTGAGGACTTGTTTATCTACCTAGCAGTGCAGCCCCACTCCCCATTCTGCTGGGACAATTTGAAATTTTTGAAACGTTTTGTGAAATACTATAATTAACACTCCCTTAGAAGGAAACAATTCTATCTCCACAAAAAGCTTCAGGGAAAAACATAAAACAAAATAAAATATAAAGTTTTAAGGACAGTAATACTGTAAGGGTCCTAATTCTGCCTAAAAAAAGATATGCTGGTCCACATCTCAAAACATACACAGGGAAAGCTTCAGGATCAGGTTCAGATCCCTTTTTTAGCAACCTAGCGAAATCTCTGTGTCCTCATCTATAGGGTGCAGAGGAAATGCCTACCTCTGAGGACAGAAGGCAGGCACACGCGGGTGCTGGCTCGAGGGACAGACTTCACCACAGCGCCCAGACACAGCCCTGCCATCTCTGTCGTTCCCTGGACTATCTACCTCAGCTCCAACCACGTGAAAGCTAAACTGGTCTCCTCTGACCTCTGGGGAAAGACCCTCCCTTCACCGACCCCGTGTTTTCTCTCCCGGGTTCAGGTCAGCTTCTCCATGTCTCCGCCCTTCTCTTAGAGGTCTCTCTGGCTCTGATGTTCATGACCTGTTTCACCGTCAATTCATTCCCTTCCATAATTACTAGTTCATTCACCTGAAAACTTTCTAGCTTTATACTAATGCCCCTTCTAACCTTCTGAAGCCAGAAGGTTTGTTACAGCTTTTACTCTAAGACACACTTGCTGGGTCCTGGAGGATATATACACAGCAGGAGGTTCTACACAAGGCCAGGGATATAAACCAGACCACGGCAGTCCCCAGACACCTGGACAAATCCTTTCTCCCTGCACATTTACACAGTGTTGTGGTAACACCATGGATTATCTACCAGAAGAGTTCTTTTTTTTGGGGGGGGGGGGGAGGAGGAAGGGAAGTGTGACATTTTAAATAAGAAAACAGAGTGTCTAATAATAAATGATAAATAATTAAGTAGAAAACCAGGCGCCTTCCCTGGTCGACACTTAGAAGCTCTGTGCCTCCACCCACCGTTTATACGCTTCTAATGACAGCGACACAGCTGGTCTGCACAGCCCATTTACACCATTTGGGTCAGACATTTTTATTTTTATTTGAGCCTAAGTGGATCATTTCTATTTTCTCAGGTGTCATTTTTCACATTTTTTTAAATGCACGTATTTCTTTTGTAGGAAAGGATAAAGCAATAGAGATAACAACACTACTGGAATTCTAGACACACGAGATGCATACGAGATGTGACAGGAAATTCCATTAAACATTCTCCTTAGATGTGTAGGTGACTTTCAGACACACACAACACACGGTGGTTCCCTCTGCAGAGCTTCATCTAACTCCCATTTCCATCCTGAGGACTCGCCGGAGCAAAGCCTGCCTGGAGTCCGAGTTGACTGTTACACACACTCACCTGTGACTTGTTTGTCTGGGAGAGAAGGTATGGGAATGGCTGACCCAAACTTCACCAGGAGACGCTCATATAACCAGTCAAAGTGTTTATACCTGTGGTTTACAGATCGATTAGTGTTCTACAAAATAAGGGAAAGAGAAGAAAAAGTTACCAATGCCAACTATGTTTGAAAACAAACAAAAAAAAAGCAAGTGCTACAAGCATGCCTCTGTTTTGGTGGCTGTGGACTCACAGTAGGTGTTAGCTGATACTCGATGTAGCTCTTCAGACCATACATCTTGGATCCTTTCTTGGGATCTGCTACCACACAATCAAACGTAGAGGTAGGATAAACCCACATTGGGCCATAGTCTCCAACCTACATGAGGTTCCATGAAGAGTTAATTTTGTTACATGGAAAAATAGTAAATACAATTGATGTAAATCAGCAAACTAATTCTTTTTAGAACTAAAAGCCCTTTGGAGGGGAATTCTTATTCTTCTTTGAGATGTCATGGTCTTTATTCCTGTTAGACAGAGTAGAAGAACCTCCCTAGTTGACCTAAGAATCATCTCCCAGAACTGGACATGCACCACACGTACCCATCAGCACAGCAGGCCTAGTTCCTGATGTTGACCACCTCCATTATGGTGACCAGTTTGTTACAGTCCCTTGGGTGGTCACCTTACAAAGGCTCTCTGGTATTATATTTAAACCTTTCTGCTCCCTACATGGGCAGCTCAGCCCATGGTGAGGGTCACCAACTTCCCTTCCTTCGGGGAGGGTCGGTGGAACACAACGTGCATGTGTGCGCGTGCACATGTGTGTGTGTGTGTCTCTCTCTCTCTCTTGTCTAGCTGTCTCAAGGTGTATGTGAGGGATTAGTTTAAAAAAAATTTCCCATCTACCATGGATAGTTTTGGGAAATATAAAATCATACGTTTTGATTTTTCAACAATGTCAAATTGCTATCAAGTTTGCTAAACATTCTCATTTTCTGTATTTATAGCAGATAAGTTACAAGCAGTTTTCAGATGAGCAGCTGGTCCACGGATCATACTTTTAGAAATGACTAATCTAAACAATGGCAGTGTGACAGCCATTGTTTTACTGCTGGGGGAGGAGGTGCTCCATCTCAAAAGAACCAGGCTAGCTCTTTTCTCTTGAGGTGGCTTATACTTTATAAGCACAAGGGCTGGGTTACTTCCTGTCCCCAGGTACTAGGCTACCTGGGCAAGGCTTGCCCAAAGAAGCGCCTCCATTTCCACTGGCCTTCTTTTTAATTTGTGACTAGGAGATAAAATTTCAAAAATTCAACTGAGGCTAATTAGGCTTATACTGGATCCGGAAATCCAGATTACTGAATTTCTAACCAGTGGCAGATGAGGTAAGGAAACCAATTAAGTTCTACATGGCAGTACAGAGAACTTGGAAGTTTTGAGCCTACAGACCATGTCTGGCAGACACTGCTAGGTAACACCAGGTCTGCTGCCCCACACCTGGCTATTCTCCTCATTTCAAACTGCATGCAAGGCCATGGAGGCAGCTGCACAGGCGCCTGGATGCTGGCACTCACACACAGGCTCTGGTTCACGGTTCACTTCATGAACTCTGACCACAGTTACAGATTTCAGAGATCCACACTGAGGACAGCAGATCTTATCAAAGAACATACTGAAGAGCAATAGGAAACCTCATTATATTGAAAATATGTCATCTTCTTGGATTGGAATAGGAAAATAATTGAATTATAATAAATACAACTCAGAAATAAGGGGAAAAAACAAACGTGATATATAAATGGAACACTATTTTTAGAAAAGAGATTCATGGGAAAATGGAAACTTATAAAACAGATATTATTGCAGCTAAGAGAAGTACAGTAAGAAAGTGAAAAGAAAATGAGAAAAACCATGCAGATTGGGCTGAAGGGGAAGAGATTTGTTTGGGCTGAGATCTCAACAATAAGACCAGACAGATTTAAAAGGGAAAAAGGAGGTATACCCAGTTCTAAGTCTTCATAAAGGTGAAAGAGATAAAAAGGGGGCTGGGTTATGACAATCCAGAGGTTATTAGGCCAGGAAGGTGACCGAGGACCCACGTTGTTTAAAAAGACTACAGAGAAGATCTCTGAGAACTATTATGCTGCCCCAGAGGGAACCCCGAGCCAGGAAACTCTCCTACAGCTGCAGAGCAGGACTTTACACGATGACCTCAGCAACTGGGACCAAAAGTGGAGACTCTGATCAACCAGGCCCCAACATTCATGGGACGTATTTTGTTACTTGGTATGTCTGCTGCACTTTTAAAAGAGAGAACAAAGTCTCCACTCTCTGCTGGCTCTGGAAGGCTTGGTGGCTTCCCTCATCTTCCCTCCCCTGCAGCCAGACCTGCCTGGAGGGTACACAGCCCAGTTTCACCCAAACTTGGGGGACAGCAAAGAGGCTGAGACCTTTGGTTCTGTGCCACCATGTCATGCTTATGAAATGTCTCCTTGAAGCCTCTGGGGGCTGGGCCATGGGCTCTTAAGTATATGGAGTTTTAAGTTTAATGAAAAAAAAAAAAAGTTCTTATTTAAAAGATCCTGAGAAAACAAAAAAAATTAAAATCTATAACAATTCAAACGATAATTACCTCAAATTTGCTTTGAGGGAAAGAGGTTAAAAGGGGCTCTTGGTTACAGTGGTTTGGTCTGGAGGTTTTCTTTTCTTTTTTTTTTTTTTTTTTTGCAGTTTTTGGCCAGGGCTGGGTTTGAAGCTGCCACCTCCGGTATATGGAGCTGGTGCCCTACTCCTTTGAGCCACAGGCACTGCCCTAGATTTCAAGGTTTTCAAAGATGTGAGGACAAGTAATTTAAGAATTTAACATCATTCCTGCAACTTTACCAAGCCTCCCAAGACCCAAGGATTACAGAGTAAGACCAGACATTTCCTTGCGTGAGTCCATGGTGATACACTCAGGGCTCTCCCACCCTTTCCCCAATATTACAGGTAAGGAGTTAAGTCAGTAGGGTTAGAAGACAGCCACAGTTCCCTTTTCCAGAATTTCATTTGGGAATATACAGCTAGATATCACCTAGATAGAAAATCTATCAGCAACCAAAATACAGGCTGAAAACAAAGGGCCTATGCCATGTTATGTAATCGAGTTACTCTAAACAGATATTTTTAATGATGTTATTAATATTTGGTATCTCCTTATCTTGACCTGGCAGCTGATATACTGAAAGAAACACTAATTAATATCAACATATTGGAATATTGGAATATTCCAATATTGGAAAAGGAACCTAACTCTGATAACATGCAAGTACTTTGCCAGGTAAGAAAGATAAAAGTGTAAATTGAGTTTATTAGCTAAACATACAGAACTGGTAAAAAAACAAAACAAACAAAAAAAAACAACCAAAAAACAGCATGTAAATTATACTTTAAGACAGCACATAAAAGAAAAAAATTTTAAGATACTATGTAATATGAGAATTTTGTTCTCAATACTAAAAATATAAAAGGCAATGAATATCTAAACAAGAGGCATTATTTTAAGCTAATTATCTTTAGTATTCCTACAATACTAACATATCTTATTAGTTAATTGGGGCATTAAATGTATTTAAAAATACTTTCCAAAGACTAATAACTTTCCTGGCTTTAAGGTACCATATTATAAAAGAGCTTAATTAGAAACACAACAAACAGAAATAAACAAACTTACAATGATGGGAATTTTCTCTTTGGGTTTTGCTAGTTGCTTGGCCAACAAATACTGTTCTGTTCCAGGTTTTGCAAATCCAGGAAATCTAATCATGAAGATAAATGTTCGTGAGTGTTATGTCTGTAAGAATTCTATAACTCTCATCCACATTTACTTAATGCACCAGTTTTAACCTTGTTCTGTCTTTCAGAGTAGGAAACTTCAGTAAATGAAACCTAACACAATCAGATTGTTCACTGGCCAGTCACTTAATTAAGCTTGATATGGTGAAGAGAATAGCCTGATTCCAAAAGGTGTGATGTTTATAGGTACTCTATTTGCTTAACTGGGTCTAAAACATTACATCCCCCAACAAAGAGTGAAGGGCATGCTTAAAAAATGTTCCCCAATTCACAGGGCCAGTTAAGTAACAAGCACACCAACCTGAACTGGCCACAGGGGCCACAGCAACATCCACATTAAAGTTTCCTTTAAACATTCTCTCTCTGAAGGTTACAATCACCCCCAAGAAGCTGCTACTGTTCTTAAGCATTTGTACCATTTTCTTCTGAAACAGGCTTCAGAAACAGTTTGACCCTGAGAAAACAACTCTCCTTTCTAAGTGATCCAAAGCATAAGAAATTTGGCTACTGGTGTGTGTGTGTGGGGTCACTTTAGACCCCCAAACACAAATTTGACTACTTCCAGAAATCAAGTCTACATCCAAAGGACATTTCTATGATTGGAGGACAGCCAGAACAAATGCATAGCTACCCTAAGTGCTACTTCTGAAAAAGACAAGATTAATTTGGGTTCTAGAATATTTTAAAAAAATAAACAGGAGAAAACAAGAAAGCAAACTATCTAAACTGGGAAAAGGCATCTTATTCGTACCAAGTTCCAGCTACGTTACTTCTAATTCCATTCACACACCAAGCAGAGGCCAAGGTGATGCTCTCAGGGGCCTGCATCTTTTCCCTTCGTTGTCACTTGACTTCCCTTCGGTTCCCTCCCCCAGATGGTCCTTCAAGCAAAACTCATCTGAGAGAGCAGAGAGGAGTCCTGGAGCAGATGGCTTTGGGCCTGAACCCAACCCCAACACTCAGGTGGCCTCAGGAGCCTCAATCTCCTTTGGGAAGGATGGGACCAGATGACCTACCTCTGAAGATGGTAAGGGAATTAAAGGAAAAGATTTCTGTGAACGGCCTAACATGAATTCGGTACATTTAAATTTTTTTTTTTCTTTTCTTTTTTTTTTTATTATAGATAAAAATATGCACCATAGATGTGGCCCAACCCATCACCCTCCCTCCACCCAAACCTCCCCCCTCCCTTCCCCTTCCTTGGTCCTTTCCTCATAGTCTTGTGGTATAGTT